>JBAMJV010008885.1:0-91497 GCA_037951105.1 Echinarachnius parma | reverse complement strand
CCACGCTACGCCACTGTGTATCGTAAATTTGAGTAATATTTTGATTAATTAACATGGGTGACCTTACACCACAAAACGACCGTTATGTCGCTGTGGTAGTTTCTCTTTTATTAGCTAAAATAGCCAAATTTTGTTCAAAATATGAGATTTATGATTTTGGTATTTCCTGAATAAGCATATCTTAATCTACCTTCTATGAAATTTTGAACGTCGGAAATCATGTTAAAACATGATTTTTAATCTAATAAATGTGATCTTATTACAGCGCTTCAATGGAGACTGATCTTTTAAGCGGCCCATTTCTCCCTTATTTTGAAAATGCTTCAGCCATATTCAAAATCTTTGGCGTTCAATTTGAGAGGGTTTGCTTAGTGCAAATATGACAAATGATATACCATTTTAAAGGTAATGACTTCTTTTTTAATGTTATAAGAAAATCAGCACAATCAGTTTTCCCGACTTAATGGTTTTGTGATGTAACGTCCACATTGCAATCTATTGTAATTGTGCTCAAGCAGTATATAATAGAAAATGATTTTTAAAGGTAAAAACTCGCAATACTTATACTTATTACATAGAGACATATAGTTATATGGTTATACCGTTATATTTTCCAGGTCAGCGACTGTTTTTCGCCGACCAATTGGTGAAGGCTCTCGGGTACTATGACCTTGCCACAAACACGCTCACGATGCTTTCGGACCTGTACGAACCATTCGGCATCGTCTTCTACAACGGCGTCGTCTACTTCTCCGATTCAAAGACTTCAGCCATCGTCGAGGTCAGCAATTATGACGGAACACCGACGTACGAGACGTTCCCCCACGCCTCCCTCGATTCGCCTCGTCGCTTTTGCATCATATGAGCTAGCTATATCAAATAATGAAGCTGGAATGGGAATCAACGATATCATACATTCTAGTACACTACGTTCACAACAAAACACCCCGTATTATTCCGAACCTGTGGCACCATTGGAACAAATCAAATAAGGTCCAATAACGAAGTTTTTTTTTTGTTTGTTAGCGCTGTCAGCCTATCTGCAAAAAGTTCACCCATACCATCCTAGATGAGCCAAGGCGCATTTGTATATGTCTAAAAGATTACCGTATATATATTAAAGGAAGTTTTCATGGGGAGCAGGATCTAACACTGCAATTCAGATGTGAGCGAGGGTGGGAGCTACATCCCCGAAATACAATAAAATTGGAGTTTAATGGCTATTAAAAAGAATGACAGATTGGGAGCTCCAATCCCCACCCCCCCCCCCCCCCAATCCAAGTTCCGTGTAAATAGCCTCTCCATTTGCGTTACCACTTAAACAGCCTTTCAGTCTCTTGGGACCCCCCCCCCCCCCCCCCACCCCCCCCCCCCTCCCCCCGAAAACAGTTATTACTCAATATGCACCTCGGGTCTACATTCCTGAAACTCAGCTAGCTTAGCTTTATATTATGTAAAGCCTGGATGATACGCATCCAATATGTTGAATTGTCTATTAAGAATTACTTTCTTTGTATACAACTTGCAATTGTTAAAATTGTTTAATATTCCCTTTAATTTGCGTAACTATGGATACATCATTATCGTCGTTTTGAGATATTCCAATCGATTATTGTCTTGCCCTTTTGTCTGCTCTACCTTCCTCCAGTGTTCTTTAATTTGTATATCATATAGTAAATGTGAATATTATCAACGTTTCGATTTATCCATAGTTAATAATCATTAGCTTGTATGTATTTCTCCTTAAGTTGTTGTTTTGCGTTGATTTAAGTAATATATCTATTAGATTTTCCTTAAATATTATACACGTTTTGATGTAATTCAACGTGATTATTTATTAATTGTTTTGTTTTCCCAAATTGTGTGTTATTTTGCAATTCTCTTTACTCTGTCAAGGGTCATACTGATTAGATTTACTATAAAATATTATCAACGTTTTGAGGTAATTCAATGTAATTATTGCTTAGTTTTGATGTCTCATCTTAAAAATCTCTTTTGCAGAGATCTTTATTTTAATGTACCGGTAATAGTTGTTTTGTAATGACTGTAAATATAACCAAAGTTTTGACACATCCTAAGTTTATATAGATTTATTGTAAATATTACAATTTTTAGATATTCAAAGTTAAATAAATGGTTATCGTTCAGTTTCGGTGAATTTCTTTTACAAATGTCTACGTTACACTGATTTAAACAGGTTCCATTATTTAGATTCCCTGTTAATATAGTCACTGTTTTTAAATATTCCAATGTGATTATTGATAAGTTTTTGTGTTTCCTCTAGAAATGATAATTGTCATTGATATTCGTACATCAATCATGTTTACTGTAAATAATATCGACATTTCGAGATACTCTAAGATGATTATTGATTAATTCTGGTGTCTTTCCCTAAAAATGCCCGTTTGCAGTGATCTTTAATTTTGTCTCATATTTGTTTAAATGGCTGTTAATATGACCCAGTTTTTGTTGTTTGTTTATATATATATATATATATATATATTATCCATTTGTTTTGGCGTTTTTCTCTGCACCGATCTTTAATTGAGATTTATGGAAAATATTACCAAAGTTTTGGGCACATTCAAAGGTGATTACCGATTAGTTTTGGCGTGATGAGGTGTCATAGTATTACTTAAATTACTGTAAATATGATACTATTTAGAGTTACTGCAGATATAATCATCGCTTTTCAGATATTCAAAGGTGATTAATGTTTATTTCTGTCGTTTGCAGTGATTCGTAATTTAGTCCCATACTATCCGACACGACTGTAAATATTAACAAACGTATTGTAATATGTCAATTTGAATATTGTTTAGCATTAGTACAATTGTCACACTTTTCAGTTCATTGTATGTCATAGGATTAAAGGTAATTATGCTTAGTTGATTGCTGGATCAATCATATCATTGCCAGATTCTTCTAAATTATATGAAATGTGTTATTTTCATTGAAAATGAACAATGTTTACCATGTGAAAAAGGGACAATTTATGTCAGATTTGATCCCCGATCGTTCACACAAAGTATCCGAAATCGGACATCTTTGACTACTAACAATCGGAAGCGTTCTGGTACGATTTTCAATTCAATCTAAAATATCTCCATGATGACGAAGACATTTCAAAAATCAAAACACATTTCATTCTTCTATTACGATAAGCCAAACAACGAGGTCTGCAAAAGAGAAGTGTAAAAGTTCCAAGTGAGTTAGGTTGAATTTAACAAAGTTGTAAATACGAGCTTCTGAATTTTGGCGATGACGTCTGAAGCGAGAGTTTTTTTAGATTTGTTTCACAGGCACGCCGAGTGAGGGCGTAGTCAATTGTTGGACATCACATTTTCTCTGAGTGAGAACGAACGTCATTTTGGGGTTTGTTTGCAAACTTCGTTTAATCTGGAGAAGCCAATGTTATTGAACAGTCAGTCGGCTAGTCAGTCAGCTAGTCAAGAAATGTCAACTCGTGTGATAACATTGGCACTCATCTTGTATCAACCTGTCACCCTATACGTCACTCCATTACGTCACAACATTCACCCAAAATTTGAGACAATCAACCGTCACTAAAAAAGTTAATCGATCACTTTAAACAGTATCTCATAAACTCAAAATAATATAGCGTATATCCACTTACGGCTAACTTTTTTGTGTTTCGATTTGTGAAATTGTATCAATAATGTTCTATATACTATTTATAGGTTGTGTGTATGTTCACATATAAACTTACCGCTTTTTTGTGTTCGTTTACATGTTAATTGGTAAATGTATACAATATAACTTTTTTTGCATAAACTGTACTCATCAGACCAGGGCCTCGTTGCAGAAAGTATTGCAATCGATTGTAAACTTGCAATGAATTATAAGTCCAATCCTGTGACTAAATGTGCAAATCTGACTTGCAACAAATTTTGTTTTGTTTTGAAATAGTATTTTATTTTTCTCTCAAACAAACAAATTTACAACGTAAATCATTTGCAATACAAAACAAATTCTTTCAACAAATTCATATGAATACTCATAATTATTATTTACAATCCACATACAATTAAGTGTTACCTAAACGATAATCATGCTCTTACTCTATACAATTCATATTTTCTGTATGTTTTCTTTTAACATTTTCCAACCACTTTTCGTTTAATTTCATGTTAGCAAGATCTTAATGTATGTAATTTGAGAGAATATTATAATTTAAGTACAACACTGTTTTTTTATTTGAAAGTGTTTCATTCTCTCTCAAATCATTATTTTCCAGAGAACACTTTTAAAAGTACAAATGTGGATCAACCAAAGCTCTTATCAAAATCATCATATCCAGTTAAAAAATAAAATTAAAAAACATAGTATAGGGTTTACAATCGATTGCAGATCTTTCTGCAACGGGGCTCATGTCTGATATTTGCACCAATATTATTCTGTAGAATATATTAAAGTGGCCAGGCAAACTAAACGCATGTTATCTTCTGTTCATCTCTATTAGTGTACAGATCAACTATTTGTAAACCATTTGACCCAAACATATTTTGTTTATTTTAAAACATTTTAGTAATTATTTTTCTCCATATTGTGAAGCCTCAACTTAAAACCTCTCCAGAGTAGAATTATATTGTTGACCTGTTGTGACATCATCAGCCATTCACTACTCAGTTACAAAGAAGTTACCTTCACCCAAGCTGAGTGCCTAATCACAATAGCATCACACGGTTGAATATAATACCAACTCACTCAATTGCAATAGCTCTTGCTATGTCAGAAGAAAAACACTGTCTAAGCTATTGCATGGAGGTATGCAGGGTATGCTTTTGTGTGGATGTTCTTTTTGTACTTTCATCTTTTGTTAATCTCATGGTAGCTGACCAGTGATTTACAGATGATGTCACAACAGGAGGGTTTTTTAGGAGGTGGGCTTAGCAACATGAAGACAAATAAATGATAAAATGTTTAAAAATATACAAAACATATTTAGGTCAAACCGTTTACAAATATTGAATGTGTACACTAATACAGATGAACAGAAGTCAACATGCATTTGGTTTGCAGAGCCCCTTTAATGTGTGTGTTTTATCGTTGCGCCTGTATATATTTGCTTAAAGGGAGTGTCCGCAATTTGCAAGCCAAATTTCAAAAGTTGCGAGATTATTGTATTATATGAAAGAAAACGTAGTTTAAAAGCTGGCCTGAAAAAAATTAGGGGTTTAAATCTCCTTTTCGTGGATTTATATTGATTGTAAGACCTCAAAATAATAAAAGCGTCAAACCGTCGTTTATTTATTTTTTTCGTCTCGAGGAGCCTGGAATGTGTTAATTCCAATTTGAATTTCGTGTCTGGTCGATCGATTTAAAAAAAAGTCCTGTCAATTTAGTCGTTTGTCATACATTAGCGTCAATAACAATTCAAATTCGTCGGTCACAGTTGCTGAACACATCTGTGACCGACGAATTTGATTTGTAATGAACGACAATGTGTGACAATTGACTAAATTGAATGGACTTTCTGTAAAATTTGATCGACCAAAGACAAAATTTAAGTTGGGATTAACACATTTCAGGCTCCTCGAGACGAAATTGAACTACAAATTTATAAAATTGATTGAAAAAAGTGTTAAAAAACCCTATGCTAAATCAGTTAAACACATTTATTGGCCGATATGTAGTTCAATGAAGGGATGATTTATACACATTCGTTTTTTATTCGTAGAATCCAAATTACAGGGTTGTTCGATCTGAAAATTGAATTGGGTGTTACATTCATCCTCATTCGTCTACTGGAAACTGTTCAGACCATATGTAAATCGCGGACACTCCCTTTAAAGGGATAGTTGAGTTTTGGTATAGAGGGCGCCACACACAATAATTTGTTGTGAGATAATGAAAAACTGAGTGTCAATTTTGAAAGGGCATACAATTTTAATGACAGAATAAACTGTATTTGATCAAAATCGGTTCAGAAACGACTGAAATATCCATAAACATAACCATTTGTAATCATTATGGGCCCCCACAATTATTCGATAATTTTGAACCAGCCGTTACCAAAAAAAAAAAAAAATGCTTCCTCTGTTCAAAAATTTACAAAAGAGGTTTTTAAATAGTTGTTGATTATCTCTCTATCTAATAACTTTTTCAACAAAACATCACATGCACAATATTTTATTTAAAATGGGTGAAACCAATTACTTTTTAGAGAGCGCCCTCTTGAGTTTTAACGGCTCTTTTTTTAATGATAACAGGCTTTTTACTAAGTCGTTTGTATTTTTGTATTCCTCTCGAGCATGTCGGAGTTATAACTATTAGTTTGTAATGTAATGGTGCAGGTTTTGGTTACTAAAATTTAGTTTGACCAAAACTGTACTCTCTTTACCAAAACTCAACTATCCCTTTAAACCAAATTGTAAAAGTTACTATGTAAACATTGTACTCTCCGTATTGAAAAAAGTCTGTGTGAGTCCACACTTTAGATGCAATACATTTTTGTAATCGTGTATCGTCGATCTTTTGGTTGTGTTCTAGTAAATGAGTGTGTAATATAAACAAGTAAATTTATCTGATATCTACATTGTATTCATTTCGTTATGTCACCTAAAGTGAGAGCTACAGACAGACGCGGGGTCCGCTCGGAATTATAACGACCACTATTCATAACTGTCAAGATGTCATAAGGGTCGCTATTCATAGTTTGAAAAATGGTTCACTATTTTATTTTATAAGAATAATTTTTCATAAGGGTAGCTATTCACAATTTGAACAAAGTTTCATTGTTCATAAATTAAGTAAAGGGTCGCTATTCCTAATTCACATTGAGGGTCACTACTCTTGAGGGTCGCTGTTCATACGGTAAGAAAAGGGTCGCTATTTATAATAAAAAATCAGGATGGCTATTCAAAGAAATCTAATTTAGGTTCGTTAAAACCTTTCCAAGGTAACTTTTTTGAACAGGTAAAACGGGTGGGGGGGGGGGGGGGGGGCGGGTCAAAATTGCTTGGATTTTTCAAATGTCTTGCTTATTAGGGAGATATTGAGGATGAATGGGAAAGCTTCCGGAAACGTATTGTGATTGTAGTCAAATCATCGGATTTCGGATATGTTAATCGTTCATAGTAATTCGGATACTTAATAATAATAATGTTTCGATTTATATAGCGCCTAATATGATTGATAATCATCTCTAAGCGCTTTACAATGATAATATTACCCCCGGTCATAGGATACAATGCAAACCAACACACATTGTGTGCACCATCTCCACTCCCTGGGGAGCATTCCTTCCAAGCGCTCATGGGCTCAAGAAGATCGTTCACATAAGGCTTTCACCTCCTACCGGGTCCCCATTTATACACCTGGGTAGAGAGCAGCAATTGTGGATAAATTGTCTTGCCGAAGGACAAAGGCAGTGGAACGTTATGATAAATTATGATTTCAATGTTCACCCTTTTCGCTAGGTAAACAGTTTTTTCTTCTACCAAAATATCACACATCATTCAGAAGAATCGTGCAATGATCACGATGATATTGGTTTATGACTGATCTCTTAAATATCACTTTTGGAATAATCTTACAAAGGTTTTGGATCAATTTAATTAAGATCTGTAAATAGCGACATTTTTACCATGTTATGAATAGCGACACACATTTTTGGTATAGCGATAATGTTATAGTTTCATGATTAGCGACCCTGTTATCACTTTATGAATAGCAACCCTCAAATTGTTTCATGAATATCAACCCCTTCTTAGGATTACGTATAGCGACCCTTTACATATTATGAAAAACGACCCCTTTTTCGTTTTATAAACATCTAAGTAACAGGGCTGTTTTCATTTTTGTTAAAGCAGCCGTTAACACGAGAGGGCGCCTTCCTAACGCCTAAAAGTTTCAACCATGTTTTATCATATAATTTAATGTGATGTCGGGTGAAATATTTATTAATTTAAAATGACGTTTCCTTTAAAATGTTAAAGAGATTAGAGAGTTTCAAATATTTAGTCAGTACAGTTTTGGTCAAACTCATTTTCATTAACCCTAGAATAAGGCCGGGGGGCGACATTATGCCCCCCCCCCCCCACCGCGATTACTCCGATTTCCGGAACGCGTACAGATGACGGTCCGCCGCTTCGTCATATTTCCTTCAGGTCTTGCGCATCTTTTAAAACAACAAACTAACAAAATCGGACCTACCGTTACGAAGTAACGTGACCTTTTGTATTTGCATGTCAGCCCGAAAAATACTAATTTGATTTTATGTGATTTGTGTACAAAACATATGGAAATATAATTTTTCCTAAAAAGAGATAAAACATTGGTTAATTGGTCTTGTTTTAATTGTAGGTGTTTGTTTTTGGGGTCAAAATAGTTGAATTATTGTTAGAAATAAAATAAAACAACAAAACAATGAAATACGTAAGTTAAACAACAAAGAAATACACAAGAAATTATCAAAACAATGGAAACATAAGGAATAACCTGGCTCTTCCAAATTCTTTTGCTCAAATTATTCTCTCTCCCATCCGTTCAGCCAGAAATGGTATACGGCAAATTGTTACTTGCGGCCAACAAGGATAACATGGCATCAAGTTACGCAGTTGGGAAGTATACACATTCATTTGTTTTTGAAGTTAGAAAGTTTTCTTCATTCCTTACATAAAAACAATAACAAAGTAGTCAATACATAAAATAATTAGCAGATTAACATAATATATACAGCATTTGATTTTACATTCAGATCAAATACCAATTAACGTTCACATCAAATAAAGGTATATATGACCATTTAAATTATTACAAAATAATTGACAATACAGATCAGCATGAATGAAGAAAGCATGCATATAAAAAAAAGAGGGAAAAATTAAAGGTATGCAATAGATATTCAATTAAAGGGAAAGTTTTTGGTATAGAGGGCGCTACACAAAATATTTGTTGTGAGATAATGAAAAGGCGAGTGTAAAATTTGAAAGAGCATACAATTGTAATGACAGAATAAAATAAATTTGGTCAAAATCGGTTCAGAAATGGCTGAAATATCCATAAACATAACCATTTGTAATAATTGTGGGGCCCCACAATTATTCGATCATTTTGAACCAGCCGTTGAAGTGTTTACACTTTTCACAAATGTACAAAAGATGTTTTTAAATAGCGGTTGATGGTCTCTCTATATAATCACAATTTTAACGAATCATCAAATGCAACATTTTCATTCAAAATGGTTGAAACCAATGCGTTTTTAGAGAGCGCTATTTGATGTTTTAACGGCTCTTTAAAAAAAATTATACTTTTTACTTAGTTGTTTGTAATTTGTTGCATTTGAGCATGGTGGAGTTATAACTATTAGTTTGTATTGTTATGGTGCAGGTTTTGGTTACTAACATTCGGTTTTGCCAAAAATGTACCGTCTATACCAAAACTCAACTATCCCTTCAAATTTGAATAACTAGTGTATTTGAAATAAAATAAAAACTTTCCCATGATATTAAACATTTCTACATTTCCAGCGTTTTAGCTGGCAGCCTATCTTTCTACTTTTTCTTTTCCTTATTTTGGCATAAGCATTATTCATATTCTTACTAAAATAAACCCCTAATGTTTTAATGAAAGTACTTGACCATTCAATATCATTAAATTGATTTTCATCAAAACTACCAAAATAAATAATTCTGATGTTTTAATATTTAATGTTGGGCCAGCAACTTTACAAAAAGTATCAATGTTCTCCATTGCAATGTATACAGATTGCTCATTCTTTAATAAGAATGTTGTGTCATCATCAATTTGACTAATTTTAACTTCAAGAGTTAATTATTTTCTTTAACTAAATCACTACCTTTTATACTTCATTCCATTTCATTTTAATTTTATTCCACATTCTGCATTAGAAAACAACAAATTCAATGAGTAAAACAGATTAAAAAGGCTTGGTACGAACAGTCACGTCACGTTCACGTTAACGTCACGTGAACGGTTCTGTACCTTTTGTGAAACAGGTCACCCAAATCTACGAAGTGTAGGGTAAAGTTACCCAATAATTTGTCGTTTTCCATGCCGGTAAAACTCGAAGTGTCGCGTTAACCAAATCGTGACGTGAGCGTTTAATCAAGATTTTTAAAATTGCAAACGCTTGTTACTAAGACTAGACATACACGCACAAAGAGATTTTAAAATGTCGACGAAAATGCCGATACCCCCTTATCAAATCTTTTCAATCATTATGTTTATAATATGTACGTGCATAATTCAGAGTAATCTGAGACGATAATATGCAGTTCTGTCATTTAGGTAATGTACAACCATACCACTTGCATTATTTGTCTTGTTATTGGAGTATTTCTAAAGACGTGTCGTGCGTGGATTTTGGCAAATGTTGATTTCCAGCTGAATTGCTACACGCAGCGGACAATTCAGTTCGCATACGCCTGAAGTTCCCGTGCTCGACGTCTGAGCGTACTGGCCCTTAACGGCGTTGTATGTGCATGCCTGTGAAAGTGAGTGAGTGAGTGAGTGAGTTGCAGTGATCAATGAGTTTAAAAGTAATAAAACAATGATTTGATTAATAGTGTTTATTTATGGTTATTGAATCGAGTCAATCTATCAATTAATCAGTCAATCATTATAATGAAACAATCACACCAACCAATCAATATTAAATAAATCAATGAATGTATTTGACATTCGAACTAGCTACTTGTAGGCAGTGGCGTGCCCAGGATTTTTTCAAGGGGTGGGTGTAGGGGGGGGGGGGATATTTCGTCAGACAAATTGAAGTAAGCGGGGGGAGTGTGGGTAGATGGTGTCCGTAGAAAATGACCGCAGCCGAGGACGAGACCAGGACCGGTCACAAATTTCGAGGCCGAGACCAAGACATTTCTTGAATTATGTAAGGGGGTGGGGATGGGGGTAGGGGGTGTCCATCCCCCTGCCCCCAGGCCTGTGTACGCCTATAATTGGTATTTACAGTATAGGTAGGACGGGTTCGTTCACGATTAAATTTACCGAGAATTAGTCTCTTCTCAACGACAATTTACATTAATTTGTTTTACGCAAGCGCCAATTTACGTGAGCTTTCATGAATTGCATATAGTATATCTACAAACTGTTGGGTCACGTAACCCAACACTTCGTAGATTTGGGTGACCTGTTTCACAAAAGGTACAGAACCTTCACGTGACGTGACGTGAACGTGACGTGACTGTTCGTACCAAGCCGATTAAAAATGACAACTACACCAACAAACATAGATAACAAAAAACTAGGTGCATGAACAAAACGAGGAGAGAATTCTTCTAAACAAATAATAAAATGTGGGGAATAATACCAACAAGCCAGACGCTTATCGAGGGTAAACCCCACTGTGGCCTATCGGTTGAGAGAGGAAAAAAGGGAAAAGGGAAGTTTATAAGAGAAAAGAAGACATGCATGCTATTCGACACTTTGACAAAGTACTTTTAACATCTATACATGTTTGTTAACCCGGGCTGGTTCTAGTGTAGATCATATCAGGACCACCACTGCTAGGCTCATCCCGTAAATAAGGTTGTTAGTCTGATATCCAGTCTTTGCGATACATTTCTTTCACCTCCAGATGCTTGCGGAAGAAGGCGATAATTTTCCTCCAAGCAAGCTGCTGGTCCCTGGCAGCCTGTACCGTGTCGTTGCCCCCGTAGCGGGTGTAATACACTGCAGGTGAGAAGACAAATCATTTTCAGTTGATCACTCACTCTATTCTAAAACACACTCTTTGTATTTTTTTAAATTTTTTTAAAGAATCGTCCCTTGTGCTTTTATTGTTTTTTCTTCAAATTTTTGGGGGCTTGGGGGGGGGGGGGAATGCCCCTTGCGGCCCTTATAAAATGAGGTGACCACTATGTATTTAGGGGAAAAGTAGGACCACATTTTTCACTGCACAACTAATATGTATATTTAATACCTGCACCTTGTTTACAGTCGACACCCAAGTTATGTTGCTTGCACCATCGATTGAACGGACTTGAGGAGCGATTGAAGAAAGAGGTGAAAGCAAAAAGTAAACAGCGCCATCTTATGACCACCAAAGAAAAACTTGTATAGCCAGGTGGAAATAATCTTTTAGATTGGACAGCCTATAAAATAAGAACAACAACAACAGCAAGTACTCTCAGGATTAACTCCCTAATCACTTTTGATAGCCCGGTCACATATCAACGGATTGCGCAAACGGATGTCAAACGGAGAACTAAATTTTCCATCCGTTTTATACGTTTCTTGTCCGTTCCTTGTCCGGTGATGTACGTTGTTCTGTGTTTTGTACATGAAGCAATGGAGACGACTTTCATCACCGGATAATTTAATTTCGCAAATTGTCTATTCGTTGGGCATACGTTTGCGCTATCCGTTGATATCTGACCGGGCCATTAGAAGTGGTCCTTCGAAAACTTATGAATTACCGTGACCATTAACTTTATTTGAAGGCCCTATTTTTGTTGGATAAAAACACTATCCCAAACTTCATTGCACCAACTTACATTTTGGACCATCGGGATCGTCCAGCGTTGAAGGGTCGTAAAGACTGGACACGGTGTTGGTAGCCTGGTAGGGGGATTCTAGAAAATGACCGGTACCAGGTAACCGGACCAAATCCACCAAATGACCATTCCCTGCCTGTTCCAAGCGCTCCTTCAACTACGATTATTTAATGAAAACGAGGGAAAATTCTGGTTTACTAGAACTATTGAGTAAAAAGTCAAGAGGACTAAATAAATTGACAGTTTACAGGGGGATATCGTAACAAAATCATAAAATACGCCCGAGAAGAAATATTGAATAAATTATGCCTCCACCTATATCAAGCCCAAATTTACATGCACTTTAAACTTTATTTGTATGGTAATCCATCAACCAGGGGGGTGTTTCACAAAGATCTCAAGTCAAACTTAACTTAACTTAATTGGACTTAAAAATGATTGAAAGCCGTTTGTAGCTTCAGAATTAGACATAGTCAAGAGCCCAAAATGCGAATATTTGAAACTTTCAACAAAACTTTACATCAATAACTTGAAGTCTCTTTGATTAAGAAAGTGGTAATGATTTTTATCAAAATTTCAAAGAACTTGATGAACAATCTTACAAAGAAACTAAAAGTCCAACTTAGTGTTAAAGGGATGCCTGTAAAATGTCTAACTCCACGAAAATTGCTTGGAGCTTCCTCGTTTCTCTTCTACGGTGTTGTTTAGCTTATGGTAAGAGAAGAATAAATTAGGGTAAGAATTTTTCAAATGCCCCATTAGTATGACGATATCTATCATTCAGCTCAAGAGCGTTAATGAACGGTCATAAACCTCATAAACGTCAGACAGTAATTCAATGTAAAAGCTGACGCATATTTTCGCTTTTTTAACCAAAAAAGCAGTGTTCTTTTTCAATGAAACTTTCACACATCATTCGGACATATCTTACAATGATTTTGGTACAGGATTTAAGTCTCAAATGTCATTTTGGGCAATATATGACATTTTACAGGTGCACCTTTAAGTTTGACTTTAAATATTTGTGCGTGTTGCACAAATATTTAAAGTCAGATATTGACATATCGCAATTACAAGCTATTTTTGCATATTATATAATGAGCCATGACCTTGACTTTGACCTAATGACCACATGCTGTCAACCGGTTCTTGAGATATTGCAATTACAAGATATTTTTGCATATGAAATGAGCCGTGACCTTGACCTTATGACCCCAAAATCTAATCAATTTATTAGCTCCCTAAGATACATACAGGTACCAAGTTTGATGTTTAGAATAATTCCGTTTCAATTCAGTTTATTCAACACTTATCACAAAAAGTTGTCAACCGGTTCTTGAGATATCGCAATGATGAGCTATTTTTGCATGTATAATGAGCCCTGTGACCTTGAACTTTGACCGCCTGACCCTAAAACCTGACCAGTTTGTTGGTTCCCCAAGATACATACAGGTACTATATTTGATTTTTTTTCGTCAGCCGGTTCGTGAAATATTGCAATTACAAGCTATTTTTGCATATATATATAATGAGCCATGTGACCTTGACCCTTTGACCTAATGACCCCCAATTCTAATCAAATAATTTAAACCCGATATGTACACATGTACCAAGTTTAACATTGATCCGTCAACCGGTTCTCAATATATTGCGAGAACGAAAACGGGATGAACGGTTTCAGGATTGATATTTGTAAAACGGAAGAATCATTAACTTACATTGAGAGTTATCATCTCGGAGAAAACATGTTGATCGTCTCCATGGGCAAACACGAGAAGAGGGCACTTTAGATTTTCCACCTGTTTCGTGATAGATTGGAGCGAAAAAGTAACTACACTATTAGTTTACTTAGATGTTAGAATGAAACAATTTTTAGGCCAAAAAACCTCAATATAATAGCTTATCGTCTTGCCGCATCAAATAAAGTGTGTGTGTTTTTGTACCCCCTGTAGTAGTAGCGGTCGGTATACAGCCCTGGACTAGGGTTTCAAAAGAACTAACAGCTTGGAAGATCATTTATTAAAATATACATTTTCTCATATTCCCAAAAATGTTTACGTAACAATAAACCCTCATAACGAAGTGCAACCTATTAACCGATCTTCACAACCATTTTGAAGAATAAAAATGCATTCTTCCTCCTTTAATTTTTTTTTTTCGAAAAAAGGACAAGGAACTATATAAAAAAAAAAAAAATCAAAATCAGCAATGTCTTCCCGTTCAGTAACAAGCATGAGTTAATGTTCTAATGACCACTCCATCAGTAAAAACGCTTTGGTTGATCTATGATAATGAATACATCACATATCTGTTGACTATTTCATGTACATTTCTGTCATATTTTAAATATTATTTTTGTCTATTATTTTTATTCTACCTGCTAAGATCCACCCCTAAAAAAACCCTACACAATTGACTTCTCTGACATCACAATACCATTCAACCACTGATCAGCTAGATAAACATTTACAAAAGATATGTTCTCACCCACTGAGTACCGTATTTCATTGAAACCTTCTTTTCATAGTGAGTGGGCATTGTATAAAGCTTACAATACTATTGTAAACAGCTTAAAACTGGTGGTCAGTTGACATACCAATGTCTTTTGTTCATCTAGCTGACTGATGGAATGGTATTGTGAGGTCAGAGAAGTCAAGACAATAGCTTCTGGCAGGGTTTTTCAGGGGTGAAGCTGAGCAGGTAGAAAAAATAAATAGAAAAATTAATATAAAAAATATGACAAAAATGTACCTCAAATAGTCAACAGATATGTGATGCATTCATTATCATAGATCAACCAAAGCGTTTTTTATTTTTTAATTTAGTCACCCTTTAAGCGTCTCTGATATAGCACCCTGGAATAAATAAAGCAATCGAGCAGAATCAAAGCATGCAAATGGCAGTTCATTAGCCAGTTAGCAGGCTCATGGAGCGATAGGGTTCTGCGTAATAAAGGCACCATATGAACAGGCGGGAATTAGGGATTCGAAAACAAACTTACAAGAGGATGACATTTTTCTGTTTGAGTCAAGATTTCTGTTTGTTTCTTCTTGTTGCCAGTAAATTTGAACCATCTGATTCCTTCTTCATCTTCATACCGATCCAACACCTCATATATTGGTCTACACAAGTATTGAAAGCATAAATGAGTTAATTTCAATCAATGAAAATAAGTAATATATATACAGTAGGTTTTCCCGCTCAATTTTACACTTTTATCAATCGAATTCATTAAGGGTCATTCAAATTCACGCATTGCCGCGTAATCGTTGGTATCGGTCTTTCAAATTCCGAAAAGGTGCAAACGAATTCATGCATGCGCATACGCTTTCGTGAATAGACACAAGAGTTCATTTATGGGCATTCGAATTCGCGAATTTGCAATAGCGCCAGCATTAACTACATGCCATTTTGAATGCCCTTTGTGCGAATTCACTTGCTCCTACGTGATTTTGAACGACTATTTACGAATTCGAATTCTGCTTTGGTACGGCGATCGCAAATCGCGCGAATTCGTTTGCTCCTATTATCAATTCGATTGACACAATCGCGAAATTGAGCGGGAAAACCTATATTATACAGTGGAACCTCTTTATAACGAGCTCTGTTATAAGGAGGGTCATGATATTATAGCGAGATAATTTCACGGGTCCAGGTTCTATTTTGTAAACTGTTTTAAAGCCCTGATACAACGAGATACCTGGTATAACGAGATAATTTCAAAATTCAATGAACCCATGTGCTCGTTATAATGAGGTTTCATTGTAAAAAGGATTTGAAGATGTTCACCCATATGAAAATGTGAATACAAACACTCGGTATAAAATAAACACCATACTATATATATTCTTCCCATATATATGTCACCCTTCAACCTCAAGTCAGAGCAGTGTTTTTTTTTCTTCATATAATCAGCTAAGATTGTCCAGTAAGCTGGAAATGTCAGGTTTTGAATCTTGCTATTTTCGAAAAGTGTATTATTATTCATATACTCTTCTTGAAAATGTGAACACCAGTAACAACATGGAAATATCCTTTTTTAAATATTTGGTGTATTATTATGTGAACACCAGTAACAACATGGAAATATCCTTTTTTTAAAATATTTGGTGTATTATTATTCATATACTCTTCTTGAAAATGTGAACACCAGTAACAACATGGAAATATCCTTTTTTAAATATTTGAAATCACACTTTATCAGGAGTTTGAAAATTAATGTCAATCTGCACATATACACTTATCTTTACAATATCAAAATTATTGTGTGAGACAACAAGACATAAGTGTTGATATACAGGGTGCCCCCCCCCAAAAAAAACCCCCCCCCCCCCAAAAAAACCGGAAATTGATACTTTCCAGAACAAAGAAACAGAATGACTAGTATCACAGGGTAGATAATCTTTAACAAAGAAAACTTAAACCAAGAACATACATTTTAGTAGGGTAGTTTTTGTTCTAGGGCGTCTTTAGCGACACCTTTTCAAGTTCCAATTTGTGTCGATTTCTACAAAGTCGGTGCCTGAAAAAATTGCCCTTCCTGCCCGTCATAGCATCAAGTAATGATCAATGCGTACACCTTTGTATACCTTTTAAAATTTCCTGCTTATTGGTTGTTCTGTGGCAAAGGGTTTTTGTTGCATAGTAAACAGTTGCCTACATGAACCTAGTAGTCAATTTACAAAACATATGGTGATTTCAGAATCTTGAAGGGAATGGGTTAAACGGATCTAACAACATTGTCAAAATCCACAAAACTTACTTAGAACTCTAGCTGTTCCTGTGGTATTAGTAGTATCCATATACACTGTTAAAACGCTGCGTAACAATGGTTGTTAAATCTTTTCATACAACTTTAGGTGTAGCATGATAAGTTGTATGAAGAAGGGTTGCGTGAAGCGGCCATTGTTCAAGCGTTGATGAAACGTCTTAAATCACGTGATAGTTTCGACCGCAAAATCACCGCGTCAAAATCTCTTTTGTCCCTTCGCAAACCAAGCGAACCGAGATAGCGCAGTCGATAGAGAGTGAGACTTATAACCCAAAGATCCCCGGTTCGAATCCTACCCTTGTCGCTTTTACATCTTGTTTTGTATTTGCTATTTCAACAACGGGATTGTTGAAATTTATTATAAACAACAGTTGTAGAACAGTTGTAGAACAAATTAAAACAACAGTTGGGTAAACTTTAAACAACTGGGGTTGTTGAATGTTTTCAACAACAGTTGGATGGTTCATACGTCAAACAGCGGTTGTTGAAAAATTTCAACAAGTTGTTGAATTTATTTACACAGCGTTTTAACAGTGTAAGCATGGAACAGGTTTGGGCTTTCTAAATTTCTCTTTAGTTGTTAAGATATTTATGATTGAAGTGCTCGGATTCGAAGGTCTCCATGGGAGACTTTCAACTAAGAACAAAGTTGGCGCAATTAGCTAGCGATTATCACTTTGTATCCTCGCTCATTACTTGGTCATTATGACATTCATTTACCATGGAATTTTCGCACATCACTTAGTGGACATATCATATTACAGAAATACAAATTTGTATCAACTCTTAGTCAGTATTTGCATATGTTAAAAGGTCTATGAGATCACTTTAACACATTACAATGATTATTACCCAAAAGGCTCTATTTTTGTTCCATCTAGCTGCTTAAGCCCCACAGACATTGACAGCATGTCAACGAGCCCCGCCCCCACAAGGCACTTGAAGGGTAGATTAAACCGCGTGGTGGCGTTAAGCATCATAGCGCTTCCGTAACAAGAGCTCGTCATTCCGATACGCGTCTCATCTAGTCGTGGATGCTCTTTGGCGAGATTTATGATATCCTACAATGAGAAATTTACAAAGAAAGTAATGCAGATTAATTGAACTAATTTGTATCAATGTTAACACTATTTGAGTCATAGGTTATATGGATTGTATAGGTCTGGTCAAACTGAAATTTAGTAACTAAAATGTTATGCTATTATTAACATATAATAGTTATTATATACTGAACCATGTTTGACTGGTTGAAAAACATATAAACGGGTAAATTATTAGGCTGTTTGCATTCCACAAGCAGAAGTTAGCAAAAGAGGGCGCCCTCCAGACATCTGAAAGTTTCAGCCATTTCTTATTAAAAATTGTGAATGTGATATTCGGTTAAAATAATGATTCAATAGAGAGATCATCAAACAAAGCCATTTTGGCATATTTTTGATTTTTTTTTTATGTCTTGGGCTTATACATATTTCCCTAAATTATCAACTAAATGTGGGGGCCCCACATTTCATAGGATATTTCAGCTGTTTCTGATATTTATGGGTATTTTATGGATATTTCAGGTGTTTCTGAACCCACGTTGATCAAATAAAGTTTATTCTGTCTTTAAAATCATGTGATTTTTCAAGCGTATATCTGATTTTTTCATTACATTAAAAACAAAAAATTCTGCCACCGGCCAGTTTGTTGTGGAGGCATACAAAGTGCTTCAGATTTCTACTCACCAGAAATGCCTGCTCATCCACATAAACGGTCGCATCAGTAGTTTTCATTCGCCGTGGTAGAAAATAATCAAAGGCAAACACTGCGAACCCATGGGATGCGAGAGTTGCCGCTCGATCAACAACCAACTTTGTTGTCAGACCCCTTATGTCTATGATTAGCGGCAATGGATCAGATGATCCTTAAAAGATAAAGAGGGTTCAATGACATTTAATAAATCAATTGAATACCAAAAGATAAAAGCAAGCAAATAGTTAATTTGCAAAGAAGTGAGAAGACAATTTTTGTCTGATGTACCACAATCCTTAGCAGCAGTGGATCATATGATCCTAGTGGGATTAAGCAAAGAGGAATCATTTACATTGATAATCTATTGGATTGAACAGATTTGTTGAAATTCAAAAGCAAATAACAGTTCATTTGCATGAAGGGATTCGTCAATAATTGTCCAATCGACTGCAAGCCTTGTTATGAAACTCCTCGTTTATATTATTAGCAGTAGTGGATCAGATGATCCTAGTTGGGTTGAGGGAAGAGGAATCAATTTTTTGAAACTTATCAGCAATTAAAAGTAGATATGTATGAAATAGCCATTGATAAAATAATCCTTATGAAGACCAAAATACAAAACATGGTTATAAGTGCAAACAATTAATGATAAACAGTTGAAGCATTATTTTGAATTAATGTATATCCTCAAAAATGCATTCCTTATACAGCTGAGTTTCTCATTCTTTTTGTTCTACTTATTTGCACTCTATCTGGACCCTAGGTTTTACAAAAATAGAAGATGATGATAAAAAAGGATAGAGACTTTTGACTAATGAAAATATGAACGTGGCATACTCATGAATATCTACCTCTCTGTTTGGGCAGGAACAGCGTCCCCTCTGCCTGCCCTGTATTCACAGGAATCTGTTCCACGTAGTCCGCCAGGTATCGCCTCTCGATCACCTTCGATGCTAGGATGTCCCCTCCTCCCCCTTCCTCTTCGGCTACCCCCGATGACCCATCCTGCTCCCCTCCAGACCCCTCAAGCAGCTCGATAGTGTAGTTGAAAGGCTTTGAAACATCCCACTTGACCAGTCGGGGGTGCTTGTGTACCACCTCAGGGGCGGGCTTCGCACCCCAGATGAGGCCCATAGGTTCAACGCCCTGGTAGCTGCCACCAAGTGATGGGTCTTTTTGGGCTGGTAGAATGAAATAAACAAAATTCTGATAAGACATAATATAAAATGTGTTCAGTAATATATGCTTAATAACTTTCTTTTACCGAATATACTTTAACCCTAACAAGGCCGGGGGGGGGGGGGGGGGGCATTATACCCCCCCCCCCCCCCCTCCGCGATTGTTCTGATTGCTCGGGAACGCGTAAAGATGATGCCCCGCCGCTTGGTAACTTTTTTCTTTCGAGTCTAGCGCATCTTTGAAAACTTTTTTTTCGATAATCAGACCTACCGTTACAAAGTCACATGACCTTTGGTCTTTGCATGTCAGCCCGAAAATCGTTCATTTCCGCTTTGTGAACAAATGGAAATATCAGTTTTCCTAAATAGAGAAGAAAAACAAATTGGTTATTTGGTCTTGTTTACATTTTAGGTGTTTGTTTTGGGGGTCAAAATAGTTGAATTATAGTTAGAAATAAAATAAAACAACAAAAACAATAAAATACATAATTTTTAAAACAAAGACATTTTCAAAACAATAGAAACAAGTCAACGCAAAGCGTAGCATCCCCTCGCTGGGTACAATTTTCGGATACATAATTAGCTATGTTTGCATATTTAATGAGCTAAGACCTTTGACCTTTGACCTACATACTTCGAAATCTGATCTGTATTTTGATACCATGTACCTTCATATCAAAATTTCAAAATCCTTCAAACATTACTAAAGTAATCGAACGGATACCACAATTTCAGATACATAATTAGCTATTTTAGCATATTTAATGAGCTATGACCTTTGACCTACATACCCCGAAATTAAACTTAGGCTGTATTTTGATACCATGTACCTTCATATCAAATTTCATTGAAATCCGCCAAACATTACTAAAGTTATCGAACGGAAATCAAATTTTCGGATGTATAATTAGCTATTTTCGCATATTTAATGAGCTATGACCTTTGACCTTTGACCCACATACTCCGAAATCGAACTTAGGCTATATTTTGATGCCATATACCTTCACATCAAATTTCATTAAAATCCGTCAAACATTACTAAAGTTATCGAACGGAAACCACATTTTCGGATACATAATTAGCTATTTTCGCATATTTAATGAGCTATGACCTTTGACCTTTGACCTACATACCCCGAAATCGAACTTGGGCTGTAGTTTGATATCATGTACCTTCACATCAAATTTAATTAAAATCTGTCAAACAATTACTAAAGTTATCGAACGTAAACCAGATTTGTTACGGAAGGAAGGACGGAAGGAAGGACGGAAGGACGGACGGACGACGGCGTTACTATATATCCCCTCCGACTTCGTTGGCGAGGGGATAATAAGCAAATAATTACCGTTGGTGAAGCCGATGGGACAAACTATCACTCACTTCCGAGGCGAGCTGGATGTAGCTATCTTTCCGAAGCGAAGCTGAGGAAAGATAGCGTATACATTCAGATCGCCGAGGAAGTGATAGTTTGCCATCGCCTGAAACCAAAAGGTGATTATTTGCTTTATATTCCACATCGAACTTCTAGATCTAGTCTAAGTCTAAGCAGGCCTAGGCTATTCTAAGTACTGTTACTAGTTTGATCTACTTACCAACAATGTTATTCCAATTTCGGTAACAGGGTAACTCCATGACAATTCCATTATATTATAACAGTTCACAAGTCAACGGTAACTCCTTGAAAATTCCAAAAGTTAAAACGCGAAATGTAAACTCCCCCAAAAACTTAACAGTTCAAAAGTCAACAAACACGAAAATAGAGTCTCCCCAACACTTGCCACTTGGTCTAGCGCTTTCAAGTCCATGTCAGTTCGTCAAAATGTATGCTTCCAGCATCGCAATAATCTTGGAACACTTTCAGGCTGAGCTTAAGTTGTCGCTTTGTATTTTTACTTTCACTCTCAAGCAAAAAAATTTCCATTTCAGCTTCGTTAGAGCTCAAATCTTACGTCTGTGACCGCCATTTAGAACAACAGAACAAGCAATAACAGCAAACGGTGTAATGTACGCTACGGTACAGTGCATAGCGTATGCATGCAGCTTCAGTGTGCTACGTATGCACAACGAATAAAATTAAATTTGTAATTCGCGCGCATAGAGTTATCACGCCACATCAATTGGGTACGGAATTTGAGTGGCCACACACGAGCTCCACAGTCAAGTCAATGCAACCGCGGGGTGTAGATAGTACTTTCCCAATTATCTAGTGAGTGCAACGCACTTTCACCCAAGATATCTACACAGTGTAACGAAGTTTTCTTCTCCCATCAATGATGGGCGAAACTATGTTTCATCACGTGATTAACTTTTGACCAATCGTAGAGCAAGATTCTTAGTATGTGGAATATAACAAGGAATAACCTGGCTCTTCAAAAAAAGTTTGTTGTATTATTCCAAATGGTCTAAAAATATATATAATAGTGAAAACCAATTTTTAATAAGGAAGAATTTATGAGTTATAGATACAAATATAAATGTAATGACCTTATTTGCATAAATTACCATTAATATGCAAATTAGTGAATTAAAAAATAAAAAATTACCATAGTATTCCATACACTTCACTTAACATGCGTGCAAATTTTCGCAGCGATCGGCCGTTTCAAACCTGTAAATTAATAATTGTGTGTTACTATCAAAATTGTCTGTATTGCAAAGTTTATACCCCAGTCACATTTGCTCTACGGCGCGGCGAGCGTACGGCGGCCGTACGCCCCCGGAATCGAGAGATACGTGCGGCGGCCGCAGAAAACCTGCGGTGGCCGCAGGGTCACCGTACGGCGTATCCGTATGTTTTACAGGCCGCATGGGTTGCCGTGGAATTATAGCGCAGAGTTATAACTTTTTTTCATTTCTACGTTCGCCGTAGCAGTAAGACACGCCGTAGCCATGCCGTAGAACGGTTCCACGTCGACCGTACATCGGGCGTACGGTGACCTTGCGGGCGCCGTGGGGCTGCCCTAGGGTCTTATGAATTACTACTCGTCCAAAATTACTGGTCTTGGTATCGTTTTTCATTTGAAAAGACACACTATCCGATGGATATTATCATTTTGTTACTAATACCGTTTTTAAATTGTTTTGTTGGGGGGGGGGGGGGGCACCCTGTATTGCATTTATGTGCTATTCAGATTATCCACGCCACATGTGGCTACCACTCCTGTAGCGGTAATGTCAGTCTGGCGCACGAGTGCCGTATGGTCCCTCTGCGGCCGCCTTGCGGGCGCCTTGCGTCTGCCTTGGTATTCGTCAAAAACCTACGGACACCACAGGGACGCCCTAAGGCGACCGTGCGTCATCACTTCAAAGGCCGTACGGCAGCCACAGACTTTCTGTCTCCACAAATTAAAAATACGCCGTGCGGCTACCCTAACAAATATGGCTGCTAAAGTATATGACCGTAGAAATTCGGCGGCCCTATAATTGTTATTGGCCGTAGATATTTTAGACCGTACGGTCGCCGTTTCAAATGTGACTGAGCTATTATAAATTTGTATAATTTTCTACATTGGAACAAAAAACTTAAAGGGGTAGTTTCCCGGTAGTTTAGTTTTGGTATACAGGGCGCTGCACGTAATAATTTATTTGTGAGAAAAACTGAGTGTAAAATCTGAAAGAGAAACTGCTGAAATATCAATATATATATCCGATCGGAATAAATCTTGGGCCCAGATTTAATCGATTAAAAAAATTTAAAAAACGCTTACACTTTTTCAAAAATGTTCAAGACGTTTTTAAATAGTTGTTTGATGATCACATGCATAATGTTGTATGAAACATGGTTGAAACCAATGCTTTTTAGAGAGCGCCCTCTTGTGTTTTAATGGCTCTTTAAAAAAAATGATAACAGGCTTTTGACTTAGTCGTTTGTAACTTTCTATACCTTTCAAGCATGGTGGAGTTATAACTATTAGTTTGTAATTTTATTGTGCAGGTTTTGGTTACTAATGGCTCAGTCACATTTGACACGGCGGCCGTACGGTCTAACATTTCTACGGCCAATTACAAGTATAGGGCCGCCGTAGCATTTCTACGGTCACATACTTTAGCAGTCACATTTGCCACGGTAAATCGCATTTCCTGTCCATCATAGCATCGAACAACTATGCACATTCTCTCGGCACATAACTGAATGCACACTAACAATGGCGTGCGTATTGCTCGATTTATCAGGCACTGACTTGGTAAAAAAAATTACAAAAGAGACAACCTGACATCGTGTCACTCACACCGCCCTAAAACAAAAACTACGCGACTAAATGACTGTTCCTGGTATCGTTTTTCATTGAAAAAGACACCCTATCCGATGGACATTATAATAACCGACAATCGGGGTTTGCTATAGCCGGTCACATTTGTGGATATATATTTCTTAGTTTATTGTGGGATAAAAATATAAAGCAGACAAACTGGGTGATATGCAAATTTGTAGATATATTAAAACCACATGGTCCATTTAGTTCACAGGTTCTTATAAAGTCACATGATATGGCTCTAAAGTTCACTTGATGGTCCAATTATGATATTTTACAGGTTACCCAGGGGGCAAACCACCATTTTTTTAGGATTTCAGCTTTTGCCTGTTGTAAAAGGTTGGCCACCAGAAATTACTTCTAGGACATTCTAGGATCACAACATAGGTGGACAACCTTGTAAACTAGCTACTGGAAGTCCACAGGATGAGTTTCAAGAAAACCACACCTAATGCACTAAATATTGTGTTTCAGCCTTAGGGGTCATGAAGACCCAGTCACACATCTTTCACATTTACACCACAATGCACTGCTGATTCCAGCTTGTTATTTCATGAAGGTCTTTCCTAGAGTCTTGCGCAACATTTGAGCATATTGCATATTTGGTAACTGTGTCACACGTCGTTACAACGTGATGCGTCACACATGGACGTGGAATTTCGAATACAGCGCTTATGTATGAAATGCAAATAACTCCTTAAGAGTTAAGAATAGGCTACATTTTGATCTTTAAAAACTGAATTCGCTTTGAAATACCTATTAAGAGCATTATACAATGACACCAACTATGTAAATTCATAAATCAATACAAAATAAAAGAATACATTTAAGAATATGAGTTGTTAATGTAGTAATTTGTTTAGATTGCGATAAAATGATACAAAATCCATCATAACTTTTCATCATTTGAATCAGATACGGGGGGAGGTACAGTCAAACCTGCTAATGCGACCACCTGCTCATAACGACCGCTCATAGATTTTCATAGATATTTTTCAAACGTAGTTTCAGTACCTCCCCGGAGCATACATAATGGTAATTATATGTGTACAGAAGAGTGAACATTTATTTAAACACTTATTAGTATTATGAAATCGCGTCATTGTATGTGATATATGTTTCAACAGCCATTATTTGCGCGGAGTTCTATTTACTGAGTATTAATTACATTAGAATAGCAGTTATCTTTCTATTTTATTATCAAGGTTATCACCTTGACGTGGTTTGGCAAAATAGTCTCGTTGGCACTTAACCAATTCAGGAATGAACCAGAGAATACTCTGGCTTGGGTTAATGTAAAATACATGTTATATCAATATCAATCAGTCCTGAACGGGTATTGTACGATTTTAATAGTCAGGAATGTGGTAGGAGTCTATTTTAAATTTTAAACAAAAGAATACATAAGAATATGAGTTGTCAATGTATTAATTTGTTTAGATTGCGATAACATGATACACAATCCATAATTTGAATCAGATACGGGGGTAGGTGTGTGTGTGTGTGTGTGTGTGTGTGTGTGTGTATGTGTGTGTGTGTGTGTGTGTGGGGGGGGGGGGTAGGAGGGGGTCACAAGACCACCAGTGGACTCCAAAATAATTATAATCGAGGTCTACTCACGCAGTATGGACGAAGTGTAACTGAAGGCTAACATGACAAGTTCAAAGCAGAGTTTCTTACTAGTTCTTAAAGGAGGTACATTATGAAGCTTGGAAGGGGGTACTGTTGTTAAGGATTGGCCCCAGAAGGGGCTTATAGGACCTTCTAGGAACACAACTTGGGTGAAAAACCTTGCGGACTATCTGCTGGAAGTCCACATCAAGCGTAAAGTGAAGAGAAACAAACGTCTACACCGAACCACTCACTACACCGAACCACTCATCTCTGCCGAGTTGAAATATATGCTGCACCTTCATTCACCAGTTTATCCAGCGTACATCATGATCTATGTCGTGTCATCAGGGATAAAGAGCCTTAGTCGAGGTCATGGCAGTAGCGGAAGCCAAACCGTACACAGCAACAGCGCATTCCTTCAGGACATATCAAATGTGCAGTGTTCTGGTCAAATAAAACCTCACCAACGTGAAAAGGGGGTGTTTGAAGGCACTAACAGGGTCTTTTTCCAGTGAGCAGAAAAAGACAAGACTCATGACACTCAACTCCTTCTACACCCTAACAAGAATCTCAAGAAGAAAAGAGGAAAAAACAGCCGCACCAGGCATCCAGGTAAGAGCAGTGAAGTTCTGCGCATGACACTGATTTTTGCTAGTGTTAGACAGCTTGACATGTATGACTTCATATGAAAAGCAAGAATTCTGTGATATATTCCTCCTACTCTGTTCAAGGAAAGCGGCAGTATCAGAAGTGGTAGGAAGGCTAGCCTAGTGAAGTTCTTACAAGAGGAAACCAAAGTGCCAAGCCTAAACGTTTCTGATTTGCCTTAGGATAACAGAAAGATCAGCAGTGGTCCTTGCTGCAATATGTGCTGTATGGCACTGGTCCTTTCACAAAAGTGACACATTTAAAGCAATTCCAAAGCATGGAACCGCCTTCTTCATGTAGGAACAGTTATTATGACAACCTTTGACACATCCATATGATATTGTCTTGTCCAGGCTTGCTGTCAGTTTAAACTAGAACTGCTTTTCCATAATTCATGGACTATCCAAACTCTGTACATGATAGAATGTTTAGCTTGGGAATATGCGCATTATTATCAATGATGGCATGAGAAGCTCGTTTGAGACAATGGAGAAAAGCGTCCTCTTTAGGAGGCAGTAGCTTCAGGAGAGTTGACTCGTTGTTCAAGAACTGTTAAGCTCTCAGTTTTCCCAGATCGGAATCCTTAAACTGGCCTGCTTTGGTGCTGTACACATCCATGGTGGGTTCTCGTGTCCGAGTGATAATGTCATATGTTAATGCATCGGCAGGGTTTTTTTACCAGTAATGTCGGTATGTTCTGATTCTGGGCTGTCCTCACCAACATCTCTGAGAGATCAGTGAGACGTCTTGAACCAGGAAATGTGCTTGTGACGTCAGTGTCATTAATATGAATAACTACTCTGTCGACTCTGTTAACTACTCTGTTGTAGAATGTGTGAAGTAAGACCCTTGTAACAGCCTCTTCATTCCTGTTGTGTAGATTCAAGGGCAGGAACCTCCATAGCAGACCCCACTGTGAGAACAACACTATTTTATTTATTCTTTGAATCCACCACCAATGTACAGATGGCTTTGACCAAGCTAAGGTTCAAGCTGTCCATAATCACCTTTCACAGGGGAAGCTCAAAAGGTTTGTTTTGGTAGCTTGATATCGTGAAAAACTCCTGTGGATCAGCAGCATGCGCATTTCCCACTGACTTCATAGACTTTGGCTCATTTGGATAGGGCACACCTCTGTTCCTGTTCAGCAGACTTCAGGCTGGCCTAACTGTATATGTAACTACAAAAGTGTATGATATCAGTACCGAAAGAAAATTCTTCCAGCAACAGATTTGCGTGCCATTCAGTGACTGCTTCAAATGCTTCACCTTTATGAGATGGCCAGTGACATATGCTGCACATTGCATCAACAACCACTGTTCTTTGACAGTTCGGTTATCATTGACCTTGACTACAACCTCTTGAACCCTGATGACACGATTCAGACTAGATT
Organism: Echinarachnius parma; assembly: GCA_037951105.1. Lineage (NCBI taxonomy): Eukaryota > Metazoa > Echinodermata > Echinoidea > Clypeasteroida > Echinarachniidae > Echinarachnius > Echinarachnius parma. The sequence continues at coordinate 63,412 of JBAMJV010008885.1, read as the reverse complement.
TATGGTGTGGGCTGGATGAATGGAGATGCAGCATAGAGGGAGCATACACTTGAACTTTGTCTGTAGAGATGGCTGCATTTAGTGGGTTTTTGTAGATGCTTTCTTTTTAAGTTTCGCTTCCTGTGGACTTCCAGGAGCTAGTCCGTGAAGTTGTCCAACTAGGTTGTATTTCTAGAAGGTCCTATGAGTCATTTATGGGGCCCAACCTTTAACATGAGCCAACTATGTTCATGTCTAATATACCTCATTTGCAAGCTTCACGATGTATCTCCTTTAGACCTAGAATGAGACTTGCCCTCAAACGTGTCATGTAAGCCTACAGACACACTTCGTCCAAACTGGGTGGGTAGACCTTGATTATAATTATTTTTGGAGTCCAATGATGAAAGGCTGGTCTTTTGAACACCCCCTTCCCTACTCCCGTGTATCTCATTAAAAGGATAAGCTTAATATGTGATTTTGTGGATATATTTTTTATCATTTGATATAGTAATTTAACCACATCTAAACAAATTATAGCATTAGCAACTCATATTCTTATGTATTTCATTGTTTTATTGCTTATGTTTTGTATTGTTTATTAATTTACATACTTCGTTTCATTATATATAATGCTCTTAATAGTTATCTAAAATGCGAATTACATTTATAAAGTTCGAAATATAGCCTATTTTAGTTGCCTTTTATACATATGTGCTGTATACGAATTTCACGTCCGTATGTGATGTATCACGTTGTAACGACGTGTGACACAGTAACCAAAGATGCAATACGCTCAAACTTGGTATCAAATGTTGCGCAGGACTCTAGGGAAGACCTCCATGAAAAGACAAGCTGGAATCAGTAGTGCATTGTGGTGTAATTGTGCAAGATTTGTGACTGGGTATTCATGACCCCTAAGGCTGAAACACACTATTTAGCTGCATAATTGGTGAATATCTTAAAACCCAACCTGTGGACTTCCAGTAGCTAGTTCGCGAGGTTGTCCACCTAGGTTGTGATCCCAGAAGGTCCTAGACGCCATTACTGGTGGCCAACCTTTTACAACAGGCAAAAGCTGAAAAACCCCTTTTGCCCCCTGGGTAGGTGGTAAGAAGGTCACGTGAATTGGCTCTTGAGTTCACTTGGTGGTCCAAGTATGATATTTCACCAGTTAAGAGCTGCCTCCTGCCACGGGACGCTGCCGGCATCACTGTTGACGTTATCTACAATCTACATGACAGATATGATATACATATGAAAACAACTGGAATACTGTAAATACTTGCTCCACGCACGGCGCAGACTGCCACGGATGCCGTACGGATGGCGTGAGGCGAGCGTACGGGAGCCGTGCGTGGGCCTTGCGTTGCCCGCAGGGTGTGTCACACACCGCAAGGCCACCGTACGGGGACAGTAAGGCCGCCGTAAGGCTGCCCTAGGGCGCCCGTGGAATTCCTACGGCCGACGTAATTTATTGGGGGTCCGCAAAAGTCAAAATTAATTCATAATACCCTAGGGCAGCCCCACGGCGCCCGCAAGGCCACCGTGCGCCCGACGTGGAACCGTTCTACGGCATGGCTACGGCGTGTCTCATTGCTACGGCGAACGTAGAAATGAAAAAAGTTATAACTCCGCGCTATAATTCTACGGCAACCCCTGCGGCCTGTGAAATATACGGATACGCCGTACGGGGACCCTACGGCCACCGCAGATTTTCTGCGGCCGCTGCACGTTTCTCTCGGTTTCGGGGGCGTACGGCCGCCGTACGCTCGCCGTAGAGCAAATGTGACTGTAGCATAAAGCTCAGCCTTACCAAAACTGTATACCCTTTAAAATAATTCATATGACCATGAGAAATGTTCAATAATGTCATATAAACCCATGGCTTACGGAAAAGGCTTACGGAGATTTCAGAATCTGGAAGGAAACAGGTTATATACAATTAACCATTTTGTTAATTTACCTTTGACTGTTCCATCCTCCCCTGCTTTGTACTGAGCCGTGGACAGGAACCTATACTTGCCATCTTCTGTGTACACCTGGGCGAAGATATACAAAAAGGTCATGAAATGAATGGATTAACTCATTGCCGACAGGAACATGGTGGGACCTGTACATCAGCTCTATGGGGATTGAAAACAGTGAACAGGTAAAATATACATGTATAATTGTTTTAGTTTGTCATAATGTAGTGAAACGGAGCTCTCCTTTTGGTTCATTGTCCATGTTATCATTGCATATTTTGTTACATTCCCCGCTGGCATAGCTAAACTGAGCTTAAAACCTTGATCCTATTTTTTACTGAACTAGGATGGCCTTTAAGAGCGCACAATTAAGCATATGTACAGTGTATCTTTTTGTGGTTGTACTTTATTCCTATGCTGGCCCAGATAAGCTCATCTAAAAAACCTTTAAAGGGCAATGAAACCCAAGCAAACTGTTGCTTTCATAGACTTGAAGAGATTAGAGGAATAATCTCTGAAAGTTAGAGCATAATTGGGCCATAAACAAGAAAACTATGGCTCTTTGAAGATGCCCATGTATTCCTATGAGGAACTCAAATTGGCAACGCATTCTGATAAGTGTGTGGACAACTCCCCATACGTTTTGTAAACAAATTTCCCCATTTTTACAATTTTCTTCATAGTCACACTTTTCCATTCCACAAACTCACGATATGTTGTGTATAAATGTGTTCTACAAAACATATGTTGAACTCAAATGAAGGGTAAACATATATTTTGAGAAAATTGAACAAAATTTAAATTTTGTGTACAAAACATATGGGGAGTAGTCCACACACTTATCAGAGTGCATTGCCAATTTGAGTCCCGCATAGGAATAAATGGATATCTTCAAAGAGCCATAGTTTTCTCGTTGCTTGCCCGATTATGTTCTAACTTTCAGAGATTATTCCTCCTAATATCTTCAAGTCTACGAAAGCAACATTTTGCTTGGGTTTCATTGCCCTTTAATTATTTTGTTATAACTGACCTGTGATCGCAGAGTGACCAGCTGACCGGGCTTCAGGCCGCTAGCCTGGATGTCCAGCATCTCATCGGCAAGACCAGCCTCTGGCTGGACACTGAGCAGAGTTGCTTGAACTTGAATAACATCTCAAACTCACGACACTGAACTGTGCGGCTCTTCTCTGAAATGAACATTGGTGGTTTAATTGGACTAGGAGTCCATGGTCCTGGATCTGGGAGGACAGCGATCTGGTCCTGGTCCTACTTCCAAAGTGGCTCAGGAATGTCCGAAGCTTAGGTAAGGCTGCCATTAACATAGTTGGCTGATGGGGTTTCAATTTCTTTGCTATGCAATCTTTTTATTCACCAAATCTTCAAGGTACCCTCTGAGGGGCGCGGAAGTAGGTATCAAAACTAACAAAACTATATCGAAATAATTTCATTGTTTTGTGTCTAAAAGTAACGTATTTTAACCTTCGCAGTTGATTTGTATAATCCCGGGCTTTTACTGCAAAGTAATGATTCCAACTTGTTTCAGTTGTATACTACCTGGCTCACCGTACCGCTTGTTAGGAGTAGATCGCCCTCATATGAATACAATGATGTGAAGCAAATAAAAGGGAGCTATAACCATACTACTGTAAAAGTGAATGATATAGTGGCCATAATATGAATATATTGTGTTTGCGCAAACGTGCGTGGCATTCATTAAAAAAAAACCCAGATATTATTTGATTTTCATTCTCTGTCTCTGTCTCTCTCTCTCTTACTCTCCATAATTTACTGACTCACTGAATAAATCTCATTGGCTTGTGTCTATGCAAACGAATTGTTAAAGGGGTAGTCCGGGCCTGATAAAACCATTCGTTATTTGAATAAGCAGAATAAGAGGCATAATTGGTGAAAATTTGATCAAAATCGGACAAGAAACACGGGAGTTATATCGATTTGAACATCATGTAGTAATGAGCGATCGTTTCAAAATTGCCGCCATATGCAACATCATTGACGCGCAACTCGCCATGCCTTTAGTACATGAAAATACACTTATTTCTCATTTTCGTTGCTAAAAATTAATTTTTCTCTGCTTGTTTTCACGAATTCATAGAATAATATCGATGGGCCAACCTCTTTGGAATTTGTAAGCTCATAAATTTGCTTTGTTATTAAGAAAATTAAATTTTTTTAAATTTCCATGTAGAAGTCAAAATGGCTGCAGCTCGCAAGTGACGTCACGATCGATAGCAATTGCGAACGATACTAAAAATCGGAGCAAAGTTCATCCTGTCATAACTTCTTTATTACTCCACCGTTTTGGCTCAGATTTTCGATCATGATTCTTCATATTCACTTCATTTTATAGCAAACATCACATTTCTGGGGTGGAATTCCCCTTCGTGGTCCTTCGTGGTCGCATCGTACACGATCGAGTGTATTAGCATCGACAAGAAAAATGAGGGAAATAGAGAGGAATTGTAAGATATTCAATATATTATTACTACAATTAATTTGTTATTTTTGTTTGTTTGTAAGTTAGTGTGATTGCAGGATTTGGTACTTTATGGTAGAAAAAGAAAAACAGCAAAACACAGAAAAAACCAGCAAATGAAACATAAGTTATATGTATATAACGGTCTTATTATTGATCAAATAGATTGTATATACAAAATAAACATTTCGAGGAAATCAACAAATAGTTGTGTATATAATATTGTTAATATAGCCAATACATCCATTAATCAACTACAGTAATGCTTTAAAACTGTAAACATTCAAAGTTAGACTATGCAGCAAGTATAAATCTTTAATATTCAAAGTTAGACTACGTAGCAATTAGAAATATAACTCATCACAAATGATGTAGAATACTATAAAAACTGATATGTTCCTCCATTTGGAAAAGTTGTGACACTTTTAGGGCCCATTCACATTGAAAGACATACAGATACACAAAATACAATCATACATTATTTGTTTCAATGTGTTTGTTTGTTTGTTTTGTTGTTGTTTTACATGTATTTGTTTGTTAGGATGTGATTGCAGGATTGGGTTTAGCTTGCCGGACCTAGTTACTATTGTTAAAGGGATAGTTGAGTTTTGGTAGAGAGGGCGCTAGACTACTTATTTTTTGTGAGATAATGAAAAACTGAGTGTATACATTACAGAAGCGGTATATTGATACATATTGTTCAGGGGGGGGGGGGGGGGGGGGGTGATCTATTCATTCATCCCCTGCTGAACATTAGGTATTACGAAGGATCGACGCCCATGATGAACAGTGTATTCTTGAAATACATTTCCCATAAAAACAACCCATAAAAAACGGCCCATACAGTATTTATATTCATATAATGGTCCTTTATTATTGAGGGGTAGATTGGTTTTGGTTTTTGCACATCACAATTCTTTTGTGAGGTAATGAAAAACTGAGTGTCGAATTTGAGAGAACATGTAATTTTAATGGCAGAATTAACTTTATTTGGTCAAATTCGACCAAGAAACGACTGAAATATCAATAAATATATCTGTGCCCCGTTGCAGAAAGAGATACAATCGATTGTAAGTTGCAATTAATCGTAAGTCAGATCACGTGTTCTAGATGCGTAAATCGGATTGGTTGAAACGCGTAAATTTTCTGACTTACGATCAATCGTAACTTACAAAAGCGTTTTTTAAATAGTTGTTGATGATCTCTCTATTTAATCATTATTTCAATGAAACATCACATGCATAATTTTGTATGAAAAATAGTTGAAACCAATGCCATTTTAGAAAGCACCCTCTTGTGTTTTAATGGCTCTTTTTGAATGATAACAGGCTTTTTACTTAGTTGTTTGTAATTTTGTATACCTTTCGAGCATTGTAGAGTTATAATTATTAGTTTATAATGTTACTGTCCAGGTTTGATTACTAAAGTTCAGCCTTACCAAAACTGTACTACCCCTTTAATATATCAAAATATAAATGTAGACAAAGGAAGTCAACAAATAGTTGTGTTTATAATATTGTTAATGTAAGTATATATGTATCGCCAATACTTCTATTTCAGTAATACTCTTAACTCTAAACATTAACATTCAAAGTTAGACTATGCAGCAGCTTGAAATATAATCAATCATCACAAATTATGTGAAATATTATAGACACAGATATATTTCTTCATTTGGAAGTTTGAGAAAAGTTTAGAGCCCAGTCACACCAGAAAGATTGACTTATAAAAGCCACAAGTACATTTAATTGTGTTGCTATTTAGAGCTCTGTATAACAAGGCTGAAGGCTCTACTTGAATGCTTTACAACACTGGAAAATTCCAATCCTGAATATGCAACAATTATAAACATTGATCATCAAAAATATATTATTGCGCAATAGTTCCTTCATTTGGAACTTTGTGACACATTCAAAGTCCAGTACAGCGGTAAGAGCATGGTGGCTTAGCGGTTAGAGTGTCCGCCTCATGCACGGGAGGTCCCGGGTTCGAACCCAGACCGGGTCATACCAAAGTCTTTAAAAATGGTACCTTCTGCCTTCTAGCCAGACACTCGGCATTTATAGAATGGAAAAGGGAAAGTTAATCACACGAGTTACCAGAGGACTAGCCCCCTTCTGTAACTTTCGCTACATTTAGTAGACGTGTGGCCTAGGGCTATTGAAACGGAGATAGGCGCCGCCTTATGTGCCAACATTGGTACGGGAAAGACTTTAACTTTGTTTAACACCGGTAAGACTGTTTACCTGGTGAACAAAAGTGGGCACTTTATGTCAGATTTTATAACCTATATAGGGTCTAGACTATGCCCATTGATTTTGACAATTAAAACGATTTCCGGAATGCGTTTTGATTCAATCATAAATATCTAGTTTGGAAGGTTGAGAAACATTTAGGGATAGTCACACCTTTAAGACTGACCTAAAAATGCCAACATAAATTATGTTTTTGTTAAATAAGAGCCCCTTAATGAGGATGTTCCACTGTAATGCTTTACAAACTGAAAACGAAACGTACAAATATTAACTATGCAGCATTTTCAATCATCACAACTATTGCAGAATAAACAATGATATGTTCTTTCATTTAGTGTGAAGAAGAAGTTTGGGACACTTTTATTTGGCCCAGTTACACTGATAAGGTCACAAATGCTCCGATTCGGGTAATAAGGCGCCCGTACGATGCTACTTTTAGGGGTAATCTTGCAGGAATGCGTTGCATTTTCCTTGCCGTACGACGTCGTGGGACGCTATACAACGTGGATTTTTGAAAAATTATGCATCGTACGATTTTTACTGGCCGTAAGCCTGCATACAAGTTGTGGATAGTATCGCAAGGGCACTGCATGGGCCGAGCATGGACACCGTAGCATTTTATTGAATATTGTACGATTTTGCGACTCAATTTTGGGCCACTCAAATTGTACGGTAGTCGCAAGATGTCAAAGATATCGTAAGAGTATCTTGCTATGTCCGTACGAGTCCCGTAATGCATCCGTATGAGCGCTCTGATTGTAAGCACGGGAACTCCCTATTAACTCATCGCGTCTTGCTCCGGCAAATGTGTGACCGCTACACAAGGATACCGCAGACATCGTGCGATATCCCAACTCCCCGAAATCGTAGACAATCCGCCCTAGGTAAAAAGATCATGCGGCACCCGGTGCATTTGTGACCTAGGCATTAGGCTGACATTTAACGGACGGACAATAATAATAATCAAATTTTGCATTGTCAAGCACCTATAAAAGCTCAAAGTGAATTTGTTGTTGTCTTTATAAAGAGTTTCCACTGCAATGCTTTGCAACAGTGAAACAACAGTAAACTAGATAAATAGCACATTCAAAGAAGTAAAGTAAGTCAAAATATAACAGTGGCATATCTTACATTTTAGGCTTACATAGCAAATGTTTTGCTGGATGAATATCTTTGGTTTGATTTAGCTGCCTGCATGCAATAATACTTAAAATTAAATTCCATTCATTAGCTACGAATTAAACAATAGTAACATCCGTTTTAGAATGAGCCAATGGAAATTGGTTGTGAAAAATAAACACAAACATTGTACACACAAACACACACACACACACACACCTACACACATAACCACTTTCCCATACTTCCAAAACATAATTTTATTTAAAAAAATATAATTGTTGTGAGTGTACTGGCGCAATGATTCACAATCCTAAATAACATACGATTTATAATTGTCCCATTTGTTGATAATAACATTACAAAACCTGTACCATAGTCGAAACAAACATATATATGGATAAATTAGTGAGTGTACGATTTACAATTGTACCACTTGTTGATAATAACATAATCAAACCTGTTTCATAGAAAAAAAAAGTCTAGTAATCACCTCATACTATAGGTTTCCCCGCTCAATTTCGCGATTGTGTCAATCCAATTGATAATAAGAGCAAACGAATTCGCGCGATTTGCGATCGCCGTGTCAAAGCAGCATTCGAATTCGTAAATAGTCGTTCAAAATCACGTAGGAGCAAGTGAATTTGCACAACGAGCATACATTTTCATCAATGGTCATTCGAATTCGCTAAATACCCAGGGAGCAAACACCCCCTTTTTTAGGATATCAAACATGGAATGTTATAAAAGGTTGTGCACCAGAAATGTCTTCTAGGACCTTCTAGGATCACAACCTAGGTGCACAACCTCGCGATCTAGCTACTGGAAGTCCACAAAACGTGTATGAACGATTTAACCCCTAATGTACGTAAATAGCGCCTTAAATCCTTCGGGTTCATGAAGGTTTGTCTCTGCTATTTTCACAATATTACACTAAAATGCACAATGATATCATCAGATTGCTTCAGATTCGTGATCTGTAGGGTCTTGTGCATCGTTTGATACCAAATTTGACCGGATCATATCTTTGTTTAATGTGCCACATGTCATTTTTAAGTCACGTGTGAAACAAACAACATGAAATTTCATGTTCAGTTATGTACAAAAAACGCATTGAAATGTTTAAACTATTTAAAACGTTACACACTTTTTATTTGGAAGTCTTCAATCGGCAAGTGAAATTTTGGAAAGTTGTTCAAATGATATAAAAGTATTAAAAGTAATACAACAATAGAACACATAACGCATTAAAAACAATAACATACATAAGAATATGAGTTCTTGATAGTGTATCTTTGATATATGTTTTTACTAAATCATTATAATAGAACTAAACGCATTTATTTATTTCACGTCTTGATAATGAAATGCACAGAATCTAGATATAGCAAATAGCAAATATTATAATTATAATATTATGGAACGCAAATATGTAATAGGCCTATAGATATAGAATATCTATCATGAAAGAACCCTTACAATTTAGAGCATAATTATACTGTTTGAATCCGTGACATTGCATTCTTGTCATTGATGGTGATCACAGCAGCACAGCTCCTATATACGGAGAAGTATCTCCTTTATTGAGAAAAGATCTTTAAGAGCGTGTATATTGCAGCTTTTCAAAGATTTGAATCCTCGCACTGGTCAGGATGATGGATTTAACAGCTATGGTAACATTATGTGACTGCATGTGTCTCCAGGACTCATTCAAAATCGCCTTACCTGCCAATGACTACGAATATCTAGCCGTATTTCGTAATAAGTGCATTACCCATCACTTAATGTAATGGTCAAAAGTGTTACACTAATTTCATAGAGATGTGTAAATTAGGTTGGTGGCTTTCACATTTCAGTATACCTGAGTTAAGATCTTTCATTATACAGACACATGTAATGATGTAATCATTGACATAAGTGACAACTCTGTGAACCACTTAATACCCGACTCCACAGATAATTAAGAAACCAGTCTTCAGATTTGTGGATTAAAGGCTAGGGGTGGTATTCTAATATTTGTCCTAAATCTTGTCCTAAGTTCTTGCTTAGGACAAATTTTAGAATACCACCCTAGGACTCAGACATGGAAATTCCCTTCCATTAATTGCTCACTTTATCAAGTTGAATTCAAACAGTTCTCACTGACACTGAGGAACCTCAGAGCGTTTCCTGTTATAAGTTTACTGCAAAACATCTATGGTTAAAAAACTAAATGACTGTCGAGCACATCATTGTTACTCTTTAGCGGATGATGTACTGTACATAAACGTATGCTGTTTATTTTTAGAGGGATATCATTCAGCATAATTCTTTAGTAGTAGTAATAATAATAATAATAAATCATTTATATAGCGCAGAAACTATGTATATTATTCGACTGCGCTTCAAGAGCTCCTATAAATACCATTCTACTACACAATGCTATATAATATAAAGCATAATCATAATACAAAATTAAGTCTGTGTTTAAAATAAGTTTTTACTTTTAATTTAAAGCTTTCTAATGTTTGAGATGTCCTAATATCCACAGGTAGCTTATTCCATAATCTAGGAGCTGCACAAAGAAATGATCAATCACCTAAGGTTACTTTTATTCTAATGTTGGGGATCTGTTTGGAAATCAACATATCCAAAATTATAGGCAAGTGTATTTCACATTTGTGAAAATATCATAGAGTATATAATGGCATCTAAAAAGAACTGATTTCTTTATGTGATATGTCGCATGAGGATAGTTGTTAAATGTGACACTCTGTAGCTTGTCCCCTCTTTTAGGATCTTCATCAGGTTAGCCTTGATACCGATACAGTCAAACCTGTCTATAGCGAACGCTCAAGGGACCGGTGAAAAGTGGTCGCTATAGACAGGTGGTCTCATTAAACAGGTTGGCGGCCATTTTCAATTTCTGGTCGTATATTGTGCTGTTGCACATGTGTAATTAATTGACATCTGTACACGCACGTGTCCTAGTTCATTTAGTAATTGTTGCATGTATAACCACAACAAAAATTGAAATTATATATTGGCATTATATTTCAAATAATATTTAATGTTTGTATTATCTTGTCAAGTGAAAACAAATTGCAAATGGTGTCAATGAGTCATTTATTTATTCATCATGAGAGAATCCGCTACGCTTATTCGCATGTGTATAATGTTCTACAGAAAGTCAAGATGCATTGTTTGGTCGTAACAATCGCACGGATTATCATTGAAGAGATGAAAAAAACACCCAATAGAAAGATAACTGTAATTTATTCTAATGTAATTAATACTCGGTAAATAGTACTCCGCGCAAATGTTGAGAAACTAACCGGCTGTTCAAACATCACATAGAAGGACGCGATGTTATGATGCTAATAATTGCTTCAATACATGTTCACTGTTTTGTACACATATAATTATCATTATTTATGCTCCCGGGGTGGTACTGAAACTACGTTTGTAAATTATGAAAATCTGTTGGATTCCTTATTCTCGAGGTAATGATGAGCCTGGAATATTCTATCCCATATATAAGAGACTGATATACTTAAATCGAAAGGTGATTGCTGGGTAACCAGTTAAAGTCAATCTATAAGCTGTCTGAAGTTCATTGTCATTTTAGTTTGTTTTATGCATTGACATGGTCAGAATTGGAGCATTGAACGACCAGACGTGACGGAGTTGATGCCTTGGTCGTTCAAACGCTAATTTTGTGGTCGCTATACACATATTTATATGTGCGTCGGGACCCAAATAGGGTGGTCGCTGGTCGCGTTAGGCAGGTAGTCGCATTACGCAGGTCGCTTAACACATGATTTTTCAGGGGGGGGGGGACGACCAGAGAGCGGTCGCTATGAGCAGGTGGTCGCTATAGACAGGTGGTCGCATTAGCAGGTTTGACTGTACTAACCCCCTTCAATGAGCACAATGTGGGAATATAAGTGTTCTTCATGGCTTTTCTTCTTATTATCAATGGTAGTAGTTGAGCTTTACAAGAATGTCATCTAATCAGTGGGAAAAGACTCATCCCAAAGATATGTCAGCTTTCATACCATTTTATTTTGACTTTGTATTTCCACACGATGTCGATACACCCTCGTATCCCCAGCCCCGTATTATAATATTGAGTGCCAATCGCAACCAAATTGTTTGCAGGTTTGTAATAACAACACAATCGATTTGTTTTAAATATTATACATAATAAAAAAGAAAGCAAATATGGTTTATAATCATTGTAAACAATATTGATTTTATGGTTATTTTATAAATCATTCTAGACCTGAAAATATTTACAAAGGCCTGAAATATATTATAAAGATTTTGCTTGTAATAAAGATCGGAAATACACATGCCTTCCAATCATGAGGTCCCGAGTTCGGAACCAGAGAGTGCCCGGACGGATGGAACGTAATTCTTTAGCACTGTATTCGCATACAAGGTGCCAGGGAGTGGAAATGTGTACTTTGTGTGCTAGATTTGTTATAGTACATGTATCCAATATCTGGGGCTCTGGGAATAAACATGATGATGCGCCGCGAGCGTCAAAAAGACAGAACGTTCGCTATATAGCAGCCACCTCATTGTCGTTATAATAATTATTATACTTATGTTTGTTCCTTGTTTCAAATTCTTTTGTTTTGTATTGTTTTATCATTTAATTTGCCAGTTTATTGTTTTTTAATCATATTAAATGCCATTCAACATTCAGTATATGGTTTTACAGATATGAAATGTGTCATTCTATAATCTGAAACATTTCCATACATTTTTGTCCATAAGAATATGTGAAACTTAATTTTCTATGTCTGACACGTGACATATAAAGACACGTGACATACAAACCATATATATAAAAAGACACAACTTGGTATCAAAAGATGCACAATATCTATGGAAGACATATCCGATGAACTGCGATGATAGCGGCATGCGTATATGTGTAATCGTGAAAATAGCAGGGTAGAACATTCATGAACCCTAAGGATTTAAGGCGCTTTTAACGTACAGTAGGGGTCAAATCCTTCGTATGTGTTTTGTGGACTTCCAGTAGCTAGTTCGCGAGGTTGTGCACCTAGGTTGTGCTTCTATAAGGTCATAGAAGACACTTATGGGCCCAACCTTTTATAACATTCCATGTCTGTATAACCCCCTTTGCTCCCTGGGTAAAAGGACAGTTGACTGCACATTCGCGAATTTGAATGCCCATACATGAACTTCTGTGTCTATTCACGAAAGCTTATGCGCATGCATGAATTCGCTTGCACTTATTCGGAATTTGGAAGACCGATACCAACGATTACGCGGTAATGCGTGAATTTGAATGACCCTTAATGAATTCGATTGAAAAAAGTGTCAAATTGAGCGGGAAAACCTATATTTAAATGTCAACTCATATACAAATTATATACATGTTCCCAAACTTTGCCACAAATTACATATACATGTACATAGAAATGTGATTTGAGCACAGTTATAAATGTTCAATATTATTACAATTAGCATTATCATTATCATCACCATCACCATCAACGACATCATTATTGCCATCATCATCACATTATTATGTTACAGTAGAAAAGAGGTCTTTTATAACGAGGTACCTGATATAGCGAGGTAATTTCACAGGTCAAGGTTAAATGTATATTACTATTTTTAAGACCTGACACAATAAGATATCTGATATAACGAGGTAAACTCATTGGACCTGAGGTGCTCATTATAATGTGGTTTCACTGTATAACATTTTCTGAAAGTCACACACAAGGTTATGAACCCAGGCTGGTTCTAGTGTAGATCATATCAGGACCATCACCGCTAGGCTCATCCCATAAGTAAGGTTGTTAGTCTGATATCCAGTCTTTGCGGTACATTTCTTTCACCTCCAGATGCTTGCGGAAGAAGGCGATAATTTTCCTCCAAGCAAGCTGCTGGTCCCTGGCAGCCTGTGCAGTGTCGTTACCCCCGTAGCGCGTGTAACACACTGCAGGAGAGAAGACAAATCATATTCAGTTGAGGTTCTTTTTATAAATTCTACAAAAAAAAAATTATCATCAACTTAATTGGAATATCCCCATTTAATACCAGTAAATCCTTGTATTTCCTAAAGGCTGTGGTCAGACTGACTGGGGAGAATGTGAATTATTGGTGGAGGGGGGGGGGGGGGGGGGGGGTGTGGTGCACACTCTATGTATATCTTTATTTTTAAAATGGATCTCTCCCTTGTGTTTTGATTGTTTTTGTTCCTTCAATTTTCTTGGGGGAAGTGGCCGTATTAAAATGAAGTGACCCATATTTATTCACAGGATTAACTCCTATCCCTTATCACCTTTTAAATGGTTTCACCATGATCTAGTTGTGTAGATGTAGGGTCACCGTGATTTGAATTATACAGTCAAACTTGTCTATAGTAACCACTCATGCATACTAAGAAAATGGTCACTGTAGGCAGGTGACACTGCAGACAGGTAACAATGATTTTCCTCCCCCCCAAAAAAATAAAAAATAAAAAAAGGGAAAAAGGAATTAGAGTGGGAAGAAAAAAATAAAATGTATGAGCCAAGACTTGTTAATTCTAACGTTCCAAAACTAATGTATTCATCCATTTTAAGCTTTCGCTGCGTAGGGTACGTACTCACCCCCCCCCAAATTAATAATAGTTCACTGTTTGACGGTCTCGAGTCCTCTTTTTATTGGTCTCGACCGCGGCCGCGAAGAAAATTTGCCCCCCCCCCCCCACTTAGAGGACTTTCAGCCAATTGTTTTGGTCTCGAAATTTGTTTGGAGGTCTCGACCGGGAAAAAAAATTGGTGACGGACACCCCCCCCCCCCCCCACCCCCAGATGAGATGACCTCGAGCCTTGGTCTCGAAAATTTTTGGGAGGTCTCGACCAGGAAAGCATTATCCTGACCAAAGATGCAAGTTGTAACAAAATCCTTAATACTGCCGTTGTTTTTTGTTTTACCACCAATATACACTTTGCGAAGGACAATCGTACTTAGATTTCATTGCGATATGATTTTAAGAACTTGATCAATAAAGTTTTATCGTCGAATATATATACCACACATATCATACATAATTCACATTGGCACACTTTACTTCGTATGAAGTTGTACAAATAAATTCCAACTTTCTGGGCAACAGTGTAGGGTCCAAGAAAACTACCGTAAACTACATTTGAAGGCCCTATTTTTCTGGATAAAAACACTATCCCAAACCCACTTGCATCAACTTACTGAAAGTTTTTAGAACCATGATTGTCCTGTGATATACGGGTCCAATAGAAGTGATCCTTGAACAACTTATGAACTACCATAACCATGAACTTTATTTGAAGGCCCTATTTTTGTTGGATAAAAACACTATCCCAAACTCGATTGCACCAACTTACATTTTGGACCATCAGGATCGTCCAGCGATGTAGGGTCGATAACACTGGACGAGGTGTTGGTAGCCTGGTAGGGGGATTCTAGAAAATGACCGGTTCCAGGTAACCGGACCAAATCCACCAAGTGACCCTTCCCTGCCTGTTCCAAGCGCTCCTTCAACTACGAATATTTAATGAAAACGAGGGAAAACTCAATTGAATTGATCATTTATTTCAAATCTCATAAAAAAAATAATAACATTAACAAATCACAACAAAATCTACACAATTTAACAACAGATAAATACAATTATGAGAATGAGGAGACAGCTAGAAAGAGCAAAATAGCCTTATCAAATGCTGCCACCGAATATACAAAATTAAATTAAGACCTACCTACATAACTTAAACATATAACACATGAAGACAAAAAAAGACACAGAAAAATTAAAACATTAAAACTGGCCTGACCTGAAAAAAACCCCATTTATTGTAACAAAATTAATCTATATCTCCGTTTAAAAGCTGATAGAGTGGGGCTTAACTTTACATGCATCGGTAATTTATTCAAAATTGTTGGTCCTTTAAAAAAGATTGAGTTCATGGCTACATTATTATTTACACGTGGTAAGCTATAAGTTAATTGATTTCGCATATTGTATGTATACTTATTGGAATTAAGATGAACAGATTTGAAAGACTACATGGGATCAGATCTTTAAAACATAAATACATAAATATAGCAATATTAAAATCAACCCGTAAACTGCCGTTTTTTTTTTAAAGCATTGTTACACTTTCCATGTATATAAAAGTTAATAAATTATTATATGACGTTGACATGATTATTTACATGAAGTTATATATTATGTTGGACATAATAAATTGAAATATTCAACCAGAACAATTCTGAGCACTTTTTTTTAACACAAATATATCATAATGTGGCTTGGAAATTAGATTTGACCTTGAAAAATAAATGATATTTCCAAAAAATATACACAAATTATGAATTTTTCAGAATTAAATGCTTTACTTAGGTGATATTTCCTTTTCATTTCATAAATCCATGTCTTAGGAAAGTAATACAAACAATTCCATACATTTATCTCTTCTACTGTCCGAAATATTTTAATTTTTGTGTTCCACATCAAAAATTTCTGTGTAGTCCCACATGCTCATTTTTTGTGTGGTACCGACAATTTTTGTACAAATTTTGACATTATTTTTGCTGTAAAACATTTGTTGATGAAACATACATTTTTCTTTGGTTTTGTGATGGTACTAAATATGATTCAACTAAATAACAGGTTTTGAAATTACAAGAAGGTATCCCTTTGAAGGGACTGTCCGCCTTTTAAAAATCGTCTGAACAGTTTCCAGTAGACGGATGAGGATGAATGTAACACACACACACAAATTCAGGTCGAACAGCCCTGTAATTTGGATTCTACGAATGAAAAACGAATGCGCCCCTCCACCAAGCTATATATCGGTTCAATAAAGGCGTTTAACTGATTAAGCATAATATTACAACAATATTGTACTTATTCTTGTAAAGGTATTGTGAAGCCGACATTTGTAAAGGTATCACGGAAAAGGTCTCGAAAATGAAGAATATACAATTAGCCTACATGTAGTCAGTTTTAGCGAGTTTGGGTTATTTTGTTTAGTATTCACTTACGCCGTTGTCGATCACAATATGTGCGCGGGTCACGTAGTGGTCACGCACAGCACCTACTCCGTGAAATGCGCCGTGAGCGAAATTTTGCACCGGGTGAATACTCGTATAATGCACAATTAAACGCGCTGTGTCGTTTTTATTATCTTGAGGTCTATAACTCCACGAAAAAGAGATTTCAAGCCATCATTTTTTCAGGCATGCTGTTAAATGACATTTTCTTTCATATAAGACCTCGAAACTTTTGAAATTTGGCTTGCAAAAGGCGGACAGTCCCTTTAAGAAAAATTGACATTATATACGATTTCGGGGCTCTACGGCCAGAATAGTGGCCCTTAGCAGTTCATGGGTTTTAAGATCAAATACATTCAATAATTTTCATGACTTTTTTCCTTAGAGTCTTGCACATATTTTGATACCAAATTTGCGCACACCAGGTGAACGGTTCGGGTGTTATGTAACATTTTGCGATCGCATGTCACTAAACATTAGATTTTTTTAAAATTTATTTATTTATTTTTCATTTTTTAAATTGTATTATTCCATATATAACATACAGGGTTTTAAGATGCACCTTTTATGTTGCAGTTTTATACCCATCTTTTCACATGTACTGTTAGTATTCCCATTTGGTATGGTGAATACAACTTATTGCATTCTCATTTGCATAAAACAATAAAACAATATAATAAATATGGTAAAACGATCTTATGAGGGATATAATGCTTACTAACCAGCAAATTTCACCATGTGAGAAGACAAACATTTATTTGGTGCATTTTGTAAATGTGTATCATCAACATTGTTAACAAGTAAAGAGTTTACATTCTTTCTCCATCAGTTTACAAATGGCACTCCATAGATGTAAACCATGGATAAACGGTTACAGTCCGTTATTCCGAAGGTTCGTTATTCCGAAGGTTCGTTATTCCGAAGATTCAGTTATTCCGAAGGTTCGTTATTCCGAAGGTTCATTAGTCCGAAAATAAAATAGGGTTCGTTAATCCGAAAATTAAATCGGGTTTGTTATAATACTATAATTTGTGTTTTGTTTATTTAATTTACAGCCTGCATTAACCCTAATCCCACTGGGTTATTTTGGTCACTTGAGTCCACTGGGGGGGGGGGGGGGGGGGGGGGGGGGGGGGGGGCTGTTTTGGCCCCCCCCTCAAATCTCGGCAACGAATGGACCGATCGACTTGAAAATTGGCACACACCTAAAACAAGTCACGTAGAATAAGAATATTAAAAAAAAACAAATTGGACCATTATTTTTTTTTAAAATAATTAATTAAAATTTTGAATATGCAAATTTTTGACGAATTTGGGAAAAAATTGGGATTTTCATCTAAAATCAAAAGAAATTACAGGATTTCTTCAAGTTTTCTGTAAAAATACTTTCAAATGATGTTATTCATCATATCCATGTTTTGTATGGTGATAAAATATATCACTAATTTGCATAAATATGCAAATTAGTATTCCCGGATTTATCCACATTGTTTTCATTCTTATGTATTTTATTGTATTTTTGTTGTTGTTGTTGTTTTTTTTTAAAGAAGAATTTATCTCTGAAGTGTATGAATTCAACTAATAACAAAGAAATAATACAAATTATAATTCAAAGTAACAATTATAACAGATTTGGAGTTTGCATGGCATCGGATATAGGAATTACATAGAAACCTGTACAAAAATTACATTTTTTTTGTGACGGACGAGCAATTATCGACCTCTAAAATCAGTTCTACAGGTCCGACCGGGGTGAATTATATATCAAAACATGCGGGAGACTTGAGAGAAAATAGTCATGAAGTTTGAACGTGAAATTCCAAACGGTCTAGATGCACATCGAAAAAATGACAGGGGGGGGGGGCAAAAAGGCCCCCCCCCCCCCCCCCAGTGGGATTAGGGTTAAGCATACCCCTCCCCCTTTCCCTCCCTTGGCCAGACCAATCAAACATTTAAGTTTATTTTCTCTCTTTATATGAAATAATAGCATTATAACAAACCCAAATTCATTTTCGGATTAACAAACCCGATTTCATTTTAGGAATAGCGAACCTTCGGAATAACGAACCCTCGGAATAACGGACCTTTGGAATAACGAACCTTCGGAATAACGAACCCGATTTTATTTTCGGACTAATGAACCTTCGGAATAATGAACCTGATTTCATTTTAGGAATAGCGAACCTTCGGAATAACGAACCCTCGGAATAACGAACCCTCGGAATAACGAACCTTCGGAATAATGCAACAAATGTTCGGATTAACGAACCCTATTTCATTTTAGGATAAACGAACCCTCAGGTATACGAAATGTGCGTGTTCGGAATAACGAACCTTCGGAATATAAAGAACCTTCAGAATAACGAACCTTCGGAATAACGAAGCGCACCCGGATAAACCATGGTTTGTACAAACCTCCTACAAACCTGCTTTGTGAATCCGGGCCAGTGCCTCTGGCCACTTCGTCGCAGAGGCATAATAAAATAGCTTGTAAGAAGTTGACCTCAGATGACCTCTAAACTGCATTGGGCTATCCAAAGTTACAACAATAAACTTCAAAATATTTCAGCGTAGGACCACAATTATGGACCGTTGACCATAGTACGACATATGGACTCAAACTAGGTACATGTATTTAGATTTCAGGATTGAGATTTGTAAATTGGAAGAATCATCAACTTACATACAGTGTTGAAATCTCGGTGGAAATATATTGATCATCTCCATGGGCAAACACCAGAAGAGGGCACTTCAAATTGTTTACCTGTTTCGTATCCGATTGAAAAAAAGAAAAGAATAGCATTAGTTTACTAATAAATATACCCAAAATTACTAATACCATTAAGGCCCCCCGCCAACAAAAGAGAAACAAGTAGTTTCTCGTCCCCATGTGCGTTCTTTCTGGCTGCCACATTAATGAAGTTGTTGTGTTTTTACACCTTGTAGCGGCGGTCGGAATACAGCACTGTTCTATGCTCCCAAAATGAACTGCTTGGAGGATCATTAATTAATGTTTTTTTAAAATTTTATTTTAATTGTTCTCATACTCCAAAAAGTGGTTACAGAACAATAAACCCTCATAACGGAGTGCAACCCATTAACTGATCTTCACAATGAGCATACTAACTTGAAAAGTATAACTTGTACGAAAACATGAATAACAGTGCCCCTAAACTTCTAACTTAAAGGGATAGTTGAGTATTGGTCAAACTTAACTTTAGTAACCAAAACATGCACCATTACGGTACAAAACTAATAGTTAAACTCCACCATGCTCGAAAAGTATACACAATTACAACACGACAAAGTAAAACCCCTGTTATCATTAAAAAAAGAACCGTTACAACTCAAGAGTCAAATTAACTCTAGAGAACGCTAGCGCGAAGCGCTAGCGTTCTAGGTCCTCCTAATACGGGACTGAAAAATGAATATTGTTTGTGCACGCTAATATTGTGCTTATATGATACGGTACTTACCATTGTATACACATTGTATGCGCGGTAAGCACAATTAGCGTGCGGCACAAACAATATTCATTTTCAGTCCCGTATTAGGAGGACCTAGAACGCTAGCGGCTTCGCGCTAGCGTTCTCTAAATCTGATTTGCCGGTGACAATCACTTTTATATAATATTTTGAAAGCAAATTTCACAACAATGAGAGCATTTGAATAGGAATTATTATTATTTCCCATGTTTTAATGATCTTTCACATGGAATTGAAATCAACCAAATCAGTTACAATTAATTTTTGGGGGGCACTTTCGGAAAATGCTAATACTCAACGCTCCCTTTAAAGGGGTAGTTCAGTTTTGGAATAGAGGACGCTGCACGAAAATAATTTTTTTGTGTAATGAAAAACTGAGTGTAAAATTTGAAAGAGCATACAATTTTAATGAAAGAATAAACTTTATTTGATCAAATCGGTTCAGAAATGGCTGAAATATCAATACATATCCGATCGGAATAAATCTGGGACCAGCAGGCCGCTGGTCTTCAGTCACAGCCCCTCGGTCGCAGCAAGTTCACACGTGTGTCTGTTCGTTCAGGATTTGCCAGCCATTATGAAGCGTGAGCGCGGCCGTATTGCCTCGCTCGCTTACAAGCTACGACAAGAAAAAAAAGTATCCACCAGAATCAGAATTAACGGGAACAAGAGTATATCTACACAATACTCGGGAAACCAGTGCAAAATGGAGCCCAAGAACCATGGAAAACCTGGGATGAGTAACTTATATACTTTCTAAATCTTCTCACATTTTAAATAACTATTTCAAGTCAGCTATACTCCAGAACAAAGTTTTGACTTTTAAACACTGACTCAAACTATCTGGAACTTTTTTTGCCAGACCTGGAATTATAATTAAAATATATAATGTTATCATACCTTATTCTGTGTTTACATGCGTTGGGAGGACGCATTTTTGTTCATGTTTGGGTGTTGCCATTGAGCATGCCATACCTATGGTATGACATGTTCAGTGGTAGTGTCCAGGAGTGAATGGGGGTGTGTCTTCCTAGCGCTCTCTTTGGCGGGTGTTCACACTTCAACGTTGTTATAACTTTGTATGACAGCCTGATATATATAAAATTGTCTTTGAGCAGATTCTTTTTTCCTTTTTCTGCTTTGTTGAAGATTTCATAAATTGAAATTTGGAATATGTAAATGCCATATTTTTGTATTTGCGTTGGGAGGACGCATTTTTGTTCATTTTTGGGTGTTGCCATTGAGCATGTCATACCTATGGTATGACATGTTCAGTGGTAGTGTCCAGGAGTGAATGGGGGTGTGTCTTCCTAGCGCTCTCTTTGGCTGGTGTTTACACTTCAACGTTGTTATAACTTTGTTTGACAGCCTGATATATATAAAATTGTCTTTGAGCAGATTCTTTTTTCTTTTTTCTGCTTTGTTGTAGATTTCATAAATTGAAATTTGGAATATGTAAATGCCATATTTTCGTATTTGCGTTGGGAGGACGCATTTTTGTTCATTTTTGGGTGTTGCCATTGAGCATGTCATACCTATGGTATGACATGTTCAGTGGTAGTGTCCAGGAGTGAATGGGGGTGTGTCTTCCTAGCGCTCTCTTTGGCTAGTGTTTACACTTCAACGTTTGCATTTAACGTTGTTATAACTTTGTATGACAGCCTGATATATATAAAATTGTCTTTGAACAATTTTTGTTTTCTTTTCCTTTTTTCTGCTTTGTTGTAGATTTCATTAATTGAAATTTGGAATATGTTAATGCCATATTTTCGTATTTGCGTTGGGAGGACGCATTTTTGTTCATTTTTGGGTGTTGCCATTGAGCATGTCATACCTATGGTATGACATGTTCAGTGGTAGTGTCCAGGAGTGAATGGGGGTGTGTCTTCCTAGCGCTCTCTTTGGCTGGTGTTTACACTTCAACGTTGTTATAACTTTTTATGATAACCTGATATATATAAAATTGTCTTTGAGCAAATTTGTTTTTCTTTCTTTTTTTTCTGATTTGTTGTAGATTTCATTAATTGAAATTTGCAATATGTAAATGCCATATTTTCTTTTGATATACTTTGTGATGAATTTAAATCAACTTGCCCTACAGAAAGTAGTATTTGTTTTGATGAAAAGGAGTCAAATTGTTGATGCGTACACGTGCGTAAGTTACGTAATATACGCACACTGCCTGCATACATTGTATTCATGTCGATTGTTTGAAGGAATTGTTATATTTTTTTGTTTACCTTATAATGCAGGTCAGCCACTTGACGTCATTTAGCTCACTCGGCATGTGCACCACTTTATTTACTATTCTTGTTTATAAATCGACATTCTAACATTATCTAAAAAAAGCCATTGGCCTGGTGATATTTGTATTCTGGCCCTCAAATAAGAAATAGTCACTGCTTATATTATTAAATCTCACCCTAACCGTTTTTTTTTTTTTTTTTTTTTTAGAATTCATTGAAACCCTCATCGCCTGATCGCTATAGCCTGCATTACATTTTCTGTTAAACCCTGAACTTTTTTTTTCTTTAAAATCTTCCTGTAATGTATGCCTATCGCATTCTTTTTCACATGCTCCTTTAAAAAAAAAATGTATTTTAGATAGCTTCTCTGACATCCAATTGTTAGACCGTAAGCCCTACCCTAGTTGCGTGGAATGTAAATGCAACCCGGCCATGACCCTTTATACAATACATTGGTCATACTACAGTAATCTTTTCTCCCCCTCCACACATTACCCCTTTTGTTCTTCATTCCTAAAACCGCTATATTGTTGGATCCAGGTCGGGTCATACCAGTATTCCGCCTGGAATTTGCTGGAAAAAGTGTGTTTTTGAAGCTGCAAAGTGGATTAATAATTTGTAATACGTTTGTTTTACACACCAGCGATTTACACAACTATTATATTGTTAAGATGCTTGCATATTTATATATAATTTGTATATACTAGATTGTATGTCGTGGAACACTTTACATTATTTACATTATTGCATAAGTATTTTATCTTTCTGTATAATTTAAATATATAATGTTGTCATACCATATTATGTGTTTACACTTCTACGTTTGCTACGTTATAGCTTTGGATGACAACTTGATATATAATTGTACATTATTCTTTATCCTTGAGCAGATTCTTGTTACCGCATTCTTTTCTTACATGCTCCTTTTCTATTTACTTTAGAAAGCTTCACTGACACTCAAGTGTTAGACCTTAATCTCCTTTTCTTACATGCTCCTTTTCTATTTACTTTAGAAAGCCTCACTGACACTCAATTGTTAGACCTTAATGCTCTACCTGTAAGCCCTACCCTAGTTGCGTGGAATGTAAATACTACCCGGCTTGCCTCATGTACTGACCTGATTACACAACTCTCGCTCTTAACTCTCGAATTAAGCCGTTACTTTATATACCACTATTGTTCACTTTTTATTAATGTTGATTGTATTTTCGTAAACATCAGTATATTATACACAAAGACCTTTTTAAGTACATAACATTCATAGTTAACTTATGAATAGTCAATCCGATTTACTGCTCGCATTTTCTGACATGGACCGACCTGGCGCCATGACCCTTTGGTCACACTACGGTAATCTTTTCTCCCCCTCCACACATTACCCCTTTTCTTCTCCATTCCTAAAACCGCTATAGTGTTGGATCCAGGTCGGGTCATACCAGTGCTCTGCTTTGAATTTTCTGGTAAAATTGTGTGTTTGAAATTGCAAAGTGGATTAATCATTAATCATTTGTTATATGTTTTACATACTATCGATCTACACAAATACTATATTGATGCTTGCATATTTATATTTATTTGTTATATACTTGATTGTATGTCATTGAACACTTTACATTATTGCACTTTGTTCTTCTGTAAAGTATTAGTATGCAATTTTATATTCAATCCTTTACTTTTTGTGTGTTTGTTTGGATCTTACTTTTATGATCGGTAATCAAATGTGCAACCATTGATTTATATTGTTGTATTCTTTAAAAAGAAGGTATTATTCCCATTAATAACTGTTTTTTTACAAGGCATCTCGCTATTTAGTCTTGACACATGTATTTGTGTAATATGTTACTTTATAGTCACTGTCAATCAGTGTATAATCGTTTATTTGCCCTACTTACAGAGACTTCTGATGTGTTCTTGTCCAGTTTTGTTCGTGTTTTGTTTCATCTTCTCTCCTGTTTGTATCTTGATGTCATATGTGTTCTTATCATACGCTCATACGATTTACTATATACTGTTTCATTTGCATTGCTTTCACTTCATTTTAATGACGCCAATACTTACCTTATCTGTATTACTCTTTCGCTTTTATACTTTCAGATCCTGCTCTTTAGCATATTATGTCGACTTTGAATGACCAAATGGCCTTTAATACACTCAATGATGATGACCTTTTTGATTTATTTAGATCCTCGTCAACTGTGAATGAAGTAAATTATGATTCATTGACAAATTTTGATGAAAGTGTTGTGAATCATATTAATTCCTCTGCGGAAGAATTAGAACTTGATTTTAATTTTGATGATCCTGCAAGCTATAATTTTACTAAATATATAACTAATCATCAATTTCATGATATTGTTAAGGATTTTGAAAATGATACGTTTTCTTTACTACATGTGAATATAAGAAGTTTGAATAAGCACTTTGATGATTTAAAATTATTTTTGGATAACCCTACTGAAAATCCCTTTTCTGTAATTGGTCTTACAGAAACTTGGGTAAATCAAGATTTAAATCAACCATATTCTCTTTCTGATTATGATTTTGTGGTAAAAAATAGGCAAAATAGAATTGGTGGTGGTGTGGCCTTATATGTTCATACAAAATATAATTATATTGTTCGAGATGAAATTTCGCTTAGTAATGATTTTATAGAATCTCTTTTTATTGAAATAATTATTCCTAATAGTAAAAATATATTAATTGGCGTTATATATAGACCACCAAATTCTAATGTGAAAGATTTTTTAACGCACTCATCGGATTTATTGCGCTGTCAAATATTTAATAATAAGGACTCCTTTATAATGGGAGACTTTAATATTAATTTATTGAAACGAGATCATGATCATAATAATGTGTCCCAGGATTTTCTTGAGATCCTATTAAGTGCTTCCTTTTTACCTCTCATTTCTAAGCCAACTCGTGTTGTAAGCCCCTCTTCTACTTTAATTGATAATATTTTTTCTACTGTTATACCTCATCCTGAATCTTACATTGTCCTTTCTGATATGACAGATCATTATCCTATTATGACGTATTATACTTTATCACAATCTGTCAAAAGTGGTCCTCGTCCATTAAGACGTAAAGTTAATTGTGAGAATATAGCACGACTTGGTGCTAGCCTTGAAAATATAGATTGGTCTTGTGTTTATGATATTGATGAAGTAAATTGTTCATATGATATGTTTTGTGAAATTTTAAATGGTCAATTAGATATTTGTATGCCAATCCAAAGAGATAAGGGTACTAATTATAAAAAAAATCCTAGACTACCTTGGATTTCCAAGTCTGTATTGCGATCGATAAATAGAAAGAATAACCTTTATTATAAATATAAGTCAGTTGGAACTGAACAATCTAAAATAAAATATACATCGTATAAAAATACTCTGACTAAAATAATTCGTTTGGAAAAGAGAAAATATTTTGTGGATCGCTTAGAATTATATAAGCATGATATGCAAAATACGTGGAAAATTATTAAACAAGCAATGAATATAGTAAAAAATAAATGTGACATAACTAAAATTAATGTTGATAATGAGATTGTTGAAGATCCTAATGTTATACCTAATATTTTTAATAAATACTTTTCTTCTGTTGGGGACAATTTAGCTAGAGATATTCCGCCGACTGATAAACACTTTGTTGATTTTTTAGGCCCCGCAAATCCAAATTCAATATTTTTTACTCCTATACATAAATTTGAGATATTAGATATTGTTTCTAATTTAAATGATAAGAAAAGTTCTGGTTGCGATGGTATAAATAATTGTATTTTAAAAGGCATTATTCCTTACATAGTAGATCCATTAGTTCATATTTTTAATTTGTCCTTGTTAAATGGTGAAGTCCCTGACACAATGAAAATAGCTAAAGTTATTCCCTTATTCAAAAAGGGTGATAAGTTAGACATTACAAATTATCGTCCAATTTCTTTATTACCTTCTATTTCTAAGATACTAGAAAAAGTTATATGCATTCGATTAGTTTCCTTTTTAAAAAATGAAAATATTCTTTCGAACTTTCAGTTTGGTTTTAGAGAAAAGTATAGTACTACCCATGCTTTATTATCTTTTATTGAGAAAGTAGCACATGCTATTGACAAATCTTCCCACATGGTGGGTATTTTTCTAGATTTCTCCAAGGCCTTCGACACAGTTAACCATGATATTTTACTTTATAAACTTTCCCATTACGGTGTGCGTGGTAAGGCCTTGGAGTGGTTCAGGAATTACCTTTCAAATAGACAGCAATATGTATTTGTAAATAATCATAGTTCAGAGTTACGTAATATATCTTGTGGCGTCCCACAAGGAAGCATCTTAGGCCCTCTCTTATTTATTTTATATATTAATGATTTTAGTAGGTCATCTGATGTTTTATCGTTTGTTCTTTTTGCCGATGACACTAACTTATTTTTTTCTCACGATAATCCACACACTCTTGCAGAAACAATCAATGTTGAATTAGTTAAGGTATTAAAGTGGATTAGAGCGAATAAATTATCATTAAATTTGCAGAAAACTAAATATATGCTTTTTAGTAAGTCTATACATTCCTTACCCATAGATATTGCTTTTGAAGATTTTGTATTGGAAAATGTTTCTAACATTAAATTTTTAGGGGTTACTGTAGATAATCAACTTTCATGGAAATTTCATATAAATAATATTTGTAAAGTTATTTCTCGCAATATTGGTATTATTAATAGATTAAAATTTCACCTCCCCTTAGCATCCTTACTTATGTTGTATTCATCTTTGATATTACCATACTTAAATTATGGTATTTTGACTTGGGGTAACACCCACGTTACGTTATTAGATAAATTGTTATTATTGCAAAAGAAAGCACTGCGTATTATTTTTAATATGGCCCCACGCTCTCACACAGACTCGCTATTTTTAGATAATAATATATTAAAAATTAAGGACTTATATTTATTTCAACTCGGTCAGTTTATGTATAATTATAATAACAATACTTTACCCGCAATTTTTGATGAAATGTTTTTAAAAAATCAATTAGTTCATAAGTACCCAACACGACATTCGGGAGAATTCCATTTGCCCTTATTAAGAACGTTGTTAGCTCAAAATACATTTATTTATACTGGTCCCAAATTTTGGAATACTCTCAGTGATTATATTAAAAATGCAACTTCATTTAATTTGTTTAAGAAAAGGATTAAATTATTATTATTACAATCTTATAAAACTCCTAGTTAGTCAATAAAAGGTCATCATTTATATGCTTGTGTTATTGTTCACTAAAAACTTGCCTTCCATATTCTTTGATTTTTTTTTGTATTGAGCGCTATTATATCACTTATACTCGTATGCGTGAACAGTTCTGTCTATCCATATCCAACCATCCTTTCTCTTCATGTTACCTCTATACATGTTACTTTCACATCTTTTCATTCACTCTTTATCTTATGTATTTGGCATCCTGTGCTATCTTGTGCTATGCACGTTGTGTTGTGTTGTGTCGTATTGTTTTGTTCTGCTCGTCGAAGTCTCTGTCGGCCCACATCTGTATTTGTTTTTAGTAATCTTTACTGGAAGCAATTTTCAACTCAAATGTACAATTTATTGTTAATTACAAACAAAATACGTTTTAAAGTATAATTTGATTTTATTATGAATTATGATTTAATTGCTTTATTATTACCCGAGGGGTCCACAATCTACAAGCATTGCTTTTTAGTGGATCCCTCCATTTCCAAATATATTATTTACCATAATTATATGATTGTAGTTTTCATTGTACAGCTATTTCAATTTATTTCACACATGTAAACCTTGTATTTTTTGTACAATGCTATGTATTTAAATTTTGTTTGGAAATGAAATAAACTAAACTGAAACTGAAACTGATGTTAAAAAAAAAAATGCTTGCACTTTTTCAAAAAAAATCAAAAGAGGTTTTAAAATAGTTGATGATCTTTCTATTTAATGATTATTTCAACAAAACATCACATGCAATTTTGTTTTTTAGAAAGCGCCCTCTTGTGTTTTAATGGCTCTTAAAAAAAAAATGATAACAGGCTTTTTACTTAGTCGTTTGTAATTTTCTATACCTTTCGAGCATGGTAGAGTTATAACCATTAGTTTGTAATGTTATTGTGCAGGTTTTGGTTAGTAAAGCTCAGCCTTACCAAAACTGTACTACCTCTTTAATTTTAACTAAAATAATTCGCATAATCCATTAATAAAACCATAATAAAAATGGCTAATTAGGGGTTCGAAACAAACTTACAAGAGCAAGATATCTTTCTGCTTGAGCTAAACGTTCTTTCATGTTGTCGCCAATTAAATGGAACCATCTGACTCCTTCCTCATCCTCATACCGATGTAATACATCATCTAGTGGTCTAAACAAGTAAAAATGAAAAAAGCTAATAATATAAAGGATTTGAATATGTTCACTTATATGTGGATGCAAACATTTTATACAACATACATGTACAAAACTTATTCTTGATTAAAAGAAGGCAAAGAAAATGGGATTCCAACGGGATCCCGTTGGAATCCCATTTTCTTTGCCTTCTTTTAATCACAATATATTTCTGGTCAGTTTCCCTATATGTTTGAATTAAACTTATTCTTATTAATTTTGTTCAATATATATATATGGCAACCTTTACCACAAAACAACTCACGCTTCAACGACAAGTTGGAGCATTACTTTTTTAAAGATATAATTACCTGTAATTATTGACTTGGCTGGAAATACCATTTTTTGAATATTTATGTTTCTTGAAAGTGTACATATTCATCTACTATCCTGGAAATATGGTGGTGTTTTTTTTTGGTATGTGAAATTATCCTTTATCAGGAGTTTGAAAATTAATGTCAATCTGCACCTCTATAAAAAAAAACATTGTGTGAGACAACTGTAGCATCCTGGAAAATCAATGCGTTGATTTCGTATATGCTGCCCTCTACTGGCATCTGACATACATGTTACTCACTGACATGTTATGTACGGACGTACAGTAATAAATAACAGGTAACCTTAGAAATTCCGCTGTTTATTTAGTATCCTACTTTTAGGGTTTTAATCAGTGAATACCTGATGATGCCTTATTGTGTGGAGCTGTGAATGATTGCAGACAAATAACTATAGAGGACACCACATCGGCTAGACATAATTGATTATAACATATCACTATTATTTTGGAACTCGACACAAACATAAAACCCTGCGGGGGGGGGGGGGGGGGGGCACTCGAATGCTTTTTTGACGGGGGTGGTGTGCCTCACGGAACTCTGAAATGGGAGTCTTAAGAGCTGACTACAAGCACAAAATATAGGGTCTTTGGAGCTATACAAAAACCCTGAAACGGGAGTTCAAGGGGTCTAAGGAACAGATTAAAACTACATAATACATGGACTTGGAGCTACCAAAGACTCCGGAAACCCTCAAATGGTGGTCTAGAAGAAGAATAATGGGCTTGGTGCTACTCAACTACCTATCCAAGTCATTCCGGGGATCTATGGAGCGGCAATTTTTGAAAATCGGGTATCTTGAGAGCGGCAATCGGGTGTGAAAACGGGAGTCTTGTAAGCGTCACAAACCCGTCTTGCATTATATACATGAGTGCTCCCCCCCCCCCCCCAGGCATAAAACAAGATGTTCCTTTCAATTTAGCAAGTCCTTTATTGCTAACTTTATTGATATTCAATATATGGTTCGTGTGATGCACACATTTCATTTATCATAGATAAAGGGTCGATGCCCTTGACCACTCTTTGACCTATTGTTTGTTCTTTTTTCTATTAAGGTTTTTAGTGGGATTCTAAACTTTAAAAAAGTTAACATTGTCAAAATCCACAAAGTTACTTTGAACTTTAGCAGTTCTCACATTTCCTGTGGTATTTGTATTAAAGATGGAAGCATGGAACAGGATTTGGCTTTTGCTTAACTCTAGAGAACGCTAGCGCGGAGCGCTAGCGTTCTAGAGCCGGCTAATACTGGTCCGAAAATGCACTTTTTGTGTGCAAGCATACATATGATACGGTACTTACCACCGATGGAATCTCCAATATGTGATCTAACTTGACGGTGGATTAAAATTATGATTTTCCCATCCATTCCGCATAAAATCAGTGATTTATCCTCCTACTTGACTTCTTTCCGTGTCGTATCGCGACTTCTGAACGATCGATGATCGCGCTTTGGTGGTCTCCATTCAAGTCGCCTGCCGATTCCAAGTAAACGACAGGTCGATCTGACGCGTAAGTCTGTACGACCACTAAACGCGCGCGTCAGATCTGCCGTTTATTTGGAATCGGCGGGCGACTTGAATGGAGACCAAAGCGCGATCATCGATAGTTCAGAAGTCGCGATATAGTCGTGTAGATTTTTCTAGGACCTGGACACGTTCTTTAGTCCAACGTGTTTTTTATTGATTCATATTCTAGAAGGGTTAAGAAGAAATTTCAGCTTTGTTGCCGCCTTGGCAACATTGGGCAACTTTTTTTATAAGCATTATAAAGTTAATTAGCTAATTTGCATATTTGTGAAATACGGTCAGGGGTCATTTTCTATCCAGGAATAGTACAATATTGATAAAAACAAGTATTCTAGGGTATTTTGGGGCAAGGATTCCATTTCCGGTGCTCGTTTGTAAGTGGCATATAGGCAACACCCTGAAATCCAAAATGGCTTCCCCTAATTTGCATATTTATGAACATTATTAATTTTCAGTGGCTACAGCCTCTAATAAGCCATAATTACTTATTATTTTCCTCAATCATGTTCTAAATGTCAAATGTGTGATCAAGATAATTTAGCTTGGTTGCCACCTCAGCCACATCTAGCAATGCATACAATTAGCATAATTAGGTATTTTGCCTAATTTGCATATTCTTCCAAAATGAGTATATTGAGAACCTGAAAAGTTAAAATCACAATACCACTTTTCCAAGGTTTTAGGGGGCAACAAATCCATTCATGATACTTAATTTGACGTATCACCTTGGCAACCCTCATGAATCCAAGATGGCCGCCTTTGTTATTTTAAAGTAAATAATGCTATTTGCCACTTTAATGGCATTTATTTTATAAAATTATGATTTTTTTTTTTACTGTAAGCAAACAACTACATTGTGATTCAAGTATTCTAGTTGCTCATTCCAATAATTAAAACTCCAAACATTATAATATCAATCTAATATAACCGAAATAATATAGTCGTGTATCATAACATGTGTAATTTGGGGAGCAGCCATCTTGGATTTGAGATAGTTGCCATGTTGATACAAGTAAATAAGTATCAAAAATGGATCTGTTGCCCCCCAAAACCTTGGAAAAGTGGTATTACCTGTAATTTTTACTTTCCGGGTTCCCAATATACTTGATTTGGAAGAATATGCAAATTAGGTAAAATACCTAATTATGCAAAAATTATGCATTGCTAAGGTTGCCATGATGGCAACTAATCTTTGATATCTTAAATACATAGTTAGAACATAACTGACAAATAATAATCCGGAATTATTGCTTATTAGGGGCTGTAGCCACTGAAAATCAATAATATTCATAAATATGCAAATTAGGAGCAGTCATCTTGGATTTCAGGGTGCTTCCCATACGGCACTTACAAACGAGCACCGGAAATGGAATCCTTGCTCCAAAATACCCTAGAATACTTGTTTTTATCAATATTGTACTATTCCTGGATAGAAAATGACCCCTGACCGTATTTCACAAATATGCAAATTAGCTAATTAACTGCTTATAAAAAAGTTGCCCAATGTTGCCAAGGTGGCAACAAAGCTGAAATGTCTTCTTAACCCTTCTAATATAGGAATCAATAAAAAAACGTTGGGCTAAAGAACGTTTCCAGGTCTAATACACAAAGTATAGGACCGTCTACACGACTAATACGACACGGAAAGAAGTCGAGTAGGCGGATAAATCACTGATTTTATGCGGAATGGAGGGGAAAATCAAAATTTTAATCCACCGTCAAGTTGGATCACATATCGGAGATTCCACCGGTGGTGGTACCGTATCATATGTATAATTTTAAGGACAAAATGCTTGCGCATGATTGAAGTGTTTGGATTTGAGTCTCCATGAGATTTGAAAGTCTTTCAACTGTGTTAGTGCAAAGTTAGTGCGATGAGCTATATCATTTTGCATTTTTGCTCATTATTCGTTTACACAACATTCAATCACTATCGAATGTTCACACATCACAAAGAGGACATATTAGATCACATTTTATCAACCCTTAGTAATTTTTTATATATTATGTTAACAAAGTTACTAGTTCCTTTTATAAGCTTCTGACTTTACTGTAGCTTCTGACTATACATGCAATGAAAAGGGTTTCATGAGAACGTCCCCTTCAAGGATATATGAGGCTCGATAGTTGAGCACCGGTTCGGCAATGCAGAGGTCTCGGGTTCGATTCCTCGCGAAGCCTATTTTTATTTGCTCATTTTCATAAGATCCCTTTAACAAACAATTACAATTGTTATTACCCAAAAGGCTCTATCTTTGTTCCATCTAGCTGCTTTAGCCCCACAGATAATGCTAGCAAGTCCATGAAGCCCGCCCCCACAAGGCACTTGAAGGGTAGATTAAACCGCGTGGCGGCGTTAAGCATTATAGCGCCTCCGTAACACGAGCTCGTCATTCCGATACGCGTCTCATCTAGTCGTGGATGCTCTTTGGCAAGGTTGATGATATCCTACAATGAGAAGTTAACAAAAAGTATTATTTGTATTACTATATCACCTGACATCATCTTCATCATCGTCATCATCATCATCATCATCGTCATCATTTTCCTTATTATCATCATCATCATCACTATTCACCACAAACACCTTCACAACCACTACTATCACCACATGACGTGATTCCATCGCTTAGAGAAAACCGCTTCTCGGGGCCTGACAAGCGGTATGATATTTCAGGTCTCAAGACTGCATCGAGTAGATTTGTATCACTTTTGACACTTTCTTATCACTAGCCCCTCTCTCTGTGATATCACTGGGCCTCGGGGGCAGTTAACACAGCTAGGATTGTTGACAGTATTGATAAAACTGTCAGAAACTGATAAGAATGTGACCGAGTTGATTACCACGATGGTATCATCTTCATCATCATCATCTGCAGTAGCAGCAGCATCACTATTATTATTAACATGATCAGTCAATTGGCTATCAAAATACACAGGTACCAAGTCTGATTGTAAACTGTCCACTGCTTCTTGCTCACATGTCAACGTAAACAGGACATTCATAACTAAGTATAGACGAAAAGATGGACAACCCAATAATATACGCATCTTCCACTTTGTTGCAAAGGCATACAAAGTGCCTCAGATTTCTACTCACTAGAAAAGCCTGCTCATCCACATAAACGGTCTTATCAGTGGTCTTCATTCGAAGCGGTAGTAAATAATCAAAGGCAAACACTGCAAACCCATGGGATGCGAGAGTTGCTGCTCGATCAACCACCGACGCTTTTGCCAGACCCCTCATGTCTACGATTAGAGGCAGTGGATTAGATGATCCTAGTAGGTTAAGGAAACATGAATCAATGAAATTTGTTTTAAAAATTGTAAGACAACTGTGTTGAATTTCAAAAGCAAATATGAGTTGTGTGCCAAAATGCTTGTTAGTATTCTTCAACGACTACAATTAGCAGCAGTGGAACAAATGATCCTTTAAAGGGGACCACCACGCAAAGAACAACACATTATTATATGTTTTGGTACCGTTTTGTGATATCAAATAGATACCCAACATTTTGCAAAGGGTTGTGTAATTCATAAACAAAGCAATTAATTTCCACCACTTACGGAACCACTACTATATCCTGGTTCCATACGGGCCAACCATTTGCGAGTGCGCCAATGCTATTCACGCGTACGTTTGTAGACAACAGATTCCCGGGGGATTCGTTCGCTCTGCACACATTACTCTTCGCAATTCAGACCGCATGAACGCATGCTTTAGAATGGTGATGCATTTTCCAATTATATATTTTGTTCTGGAATTTTTTTTTTGTGAACTTGTTGATGGAATGGAATACTAAAGATGTTACCTTTCTTTAATAAGAATATTATTTTTGGGTGGTGGTACCCTTTAAGATAATGAAGGAATCAATGAAATTCAATAAGTCATTTGGAGAAGACAATCTTTTTGACAATCAAATAAAGGAGCTTTAATATCTCAGTGAACTGAGATGTCAAAAGTTGCCAAATCGACTGATAGCGTTCTTAGTAAACTGTCAGTGAAATATAATTGCTACAGTGGATCAGAATGATGATCCTGGTAAGATTAGGTGGAGAGGAACCAAAGAGATTTGATGAATCCATATTAAATCTTTTGACAGCTCCATTGCAGCCCATATCAGCCTCTATCAGGGTCAAGTGATAATTAAAAAATAACAAATAATGAAAAAGGTCTTTGAGAACTTTGACTAATGAAGATATGAAATGATGTTATTGTCATCATGAATATCTACCTCTCTGTTTGGGCAGGAACAGCGTCCCCTCTGCCTGCCCTGTATTCACTGGAATCTGCTCCACGTAGTCTGCCAGGTATCGCCTCTCAATCACCTTTGATGCTAGGACATAACCTCCTCCCCCTTCCTCTTCGGCTACCCCCGATGACCCATCCTGCCCCCCTCCAGACCCCTCAAGCAGCTCGATAGTGTAGTTGAAAGGCCTCGAAACATCCCACTTGACTAGTCGGGGGTGCTTGTGTACCACCTCAGGGGCGGGCTTTGCACCCCAGATGAGGCCCATAGGTTCAACGCCCTGGTAGCTGCCACCAAGTGATGGGTCTCTTTGGGCTGGTAGGACAAGAATACAAAAACACATGACTGGTAATCTGTGAAAAGGATTACCCTTGATGTGACGGTGGTGTTTGTTTACTACTTCAGGGGCGGTCTTTGCACACAAGACGAGGCTCATAGGTTCCTGCCATCAACCAATGGGTCTATTTGGGCCGATAGAATACATTGAAAAACAAACCAGATGGATCTTCAACTGCGCGCAGTCGAAAATGAAGCCTCCGCTATCACAGAAGGGAGGGTGTGGGAGGGGTATGTCCCCCTCCCACGGTAGGGAGAGTTTTCAATTTTGGGTTCAGAATCGTGCAATCTGGTGCATTCTGTGGTGAGATTTGTAACCCTTTAATAATAATCTGGAGTAAGAGGATTCCATTTAGCATAACACATACTAAAACAGGCTCTTGGTAAACATTTTTATCATTACCAGCAAGCAGAGAGGATTATTTGAAGAAAAAAATGACCCCCAAATGATATGGCTACATTAGCTTTCTAAGATGCAATCAGGTACCAAGTGTGATTGTAATCTGACATTCAGTTCATGATATTTCGCCATTACAAGCTACTTTTGCATTTATATTGAGTCATGTGACCTTGACCTTTGACCTCATGACCCCAAAATTGTATAGCTACATTGGCTCCCTAAGATACAATCAGGTACCAAGTTTGATTGCAGACATGAAAAGTACTGTTCATAAAAAAACACTGAAAAACTTTCGAGAACTACTGCGAGGGAGCGAAGCGACCGAGCGGGGGGAGGGTGGGGGAGGGTATAGTCCCCCCTCCCACGGTAGGGAGAGTTTTCAATTTGGGGGTTCAGAATCGTGTAATCTGGTGCATTCTGTGGTGAGATTTGTAACCCTTTAATAAGAATCTGGAGAAGAGGATTCCATTTAGCATAACACACTACTAAAACAGGCTCTGGGGTAAACATTTTTATCATAACAGCAAGCAGAGAGGATTATTTGAAGAAAAAAAATGACCCCCAAATGATATGGCTACATTAGCTTTCTAAGATGCAATCAGGTACCACGTTTTATTGTAATCTGACATTCAGTTCATGAGATTTCGACATGACGAGGTACTTTTGCATTTATATTTAGCCCTGTGACCTTGGCATTATGCCTCATGACCCCGAAATTGTATGGCTACATTGGCTCCCTAAGATACATTCTGGTACCAAGTTTGATTGAAATCTGACATTTACTTCTTTAGACTTGGCCATGACAGGTTATATTTGATTATATTTTCAGCCCTGTGACCTTGACCTTTGACCTCATGACCCCTTAAATCGAATCAGATCATTGTTACCCCAATATGTACACTCGGTAGTTTCAAATTGATCCGTCAACCGGTTCTTGAGATATCGCGGGAACGAAAACGGGACGGACGGACGTACGTACAGACGTACGTACGTACGGACGGACAACCCGAAACATAATGCATCCGGCCACTTCGTTGGCATAAAAACAGATTTGACACAAATTATTACAAATGTGTTTATCTTCTCTGATAAACTTGTAACTTGAATGGTTGAGTTAAACCTTGGGACTGGTTCAGCACCTGATAAGAGTCCAATGATGATGTGTAAGCTAGTAATTTGTGATAGCCACGGAGTCATGGGTCTGTCTGGGCTGGTACAAAATCACATAATTCATGTAATAACATGTGAGAATTAAATCACTGAAAGCCGCGCCATAGTCAACAAATATTTGCCTCTAAAAGATTCTTTTATAAAGTTGAAAATTAGCAAAGAAAATTGGACTTCCCCGGGCTTTGGACCCAAGACCTGAACTGAGCTAGAAAGCTCTTGTGATGGTTGTTTGTCTTTAAAGGGGTAGTTTAGTTTTGGTAAGGCTGAACTTAAGTAGCCAAAACCTGCACAGTAACATTATAAACTCATAGTTATAACTCCATCTACTCGAAAGGTATACAAAATTACAAACGACTAAGTAAAAAGCCTGTTATCATTCAAAAAGAGCCATTGAAACACAAGAGGGCGCTTTTTAAAAAGGCATTTGTTTCAACCATTTTTCATACAAAATTATGCATGTGATGTTTTATTGATATAATGATTAAATAGCGAGATCATCAACAACTATTTAAAAAACGCTTTTGAAAATTTTTGAAAAAGTGCAAGCATTTTTTTCTTTTTTTCTAAAAATCATCTAATTATTTGGGCCCCAAATAATTATAAGATCAGATATATTTATTGATATTTCAGCCGTTTCTATAAATAAAGTTTATTCTGCCATTAAAATTGCATGTTCTCTCAAAGTCGACACTCAGTTTTTCATTACCTCACAAAAAAATTGTGATCTACCAAAACTAAACTAAACTACCCCTTTAAAGGGAACATGTTAATATTCATTAATACAGTTAATAATTATTTGTTCAATTACCTTTGACTGTTCCATCCTCCCCTGCTTTGTACTGAGCTTGTGGACAGGAACCTGTACTTGCCATCTTCTGTATACACCTAGGCAAAGAGAAATACATGTATATCATACAAAAAGTCCGCTAGTACGATCCATGAAAGGACTGAGTGCAAGCCAATAATCCATGTACTAACTTATTCATCTGCACAATAAAGTCAGTGGCGGATCTACGGGGGGGGGGGGGGGGGGGGGGGATAATCACAATTAGGCATTATGTACAGTATGTTCTTTTTGGTTGTGTGCTGTATACTATACAACAATATAGCATATATAATTATATTGACTACATTCCCCCGCTGGCCTAGCTAAACTGAGCTAAAAACCTTGAACTTCTTTCTTTACTGAACTAGGATGGCTTTAAGAGCGCACAATTTAGCATATGTACAGTGTATCTTTATGTGGTTGTACTTTATTCCTATATGCTGGCCTAGATAAGCTCAGCTTTTTTTTTTTTTTTTAACTGACCTGTGCTCGCAGAGTGACCAGCTGACCGGGCTTCAGGCCGCTAGCCTGGATGTCCAGCATCTCATCGGCAAGACCGGCCTCTGGCTGGACACTGAGCGACGGTCCAGCAGAGTTGCTTGAACTTGAAGAACATCTCAAACTCACGACACTGAACTTGGCGGCTCTTCTCTGAAATGAACATTGGTGGTTTAATTTGACTAGGAGTCCATGGTCCTGGATCTGGGAGGACAGCGATCTGGTCCTGGTCCTACTTCCAAAGTAGCTCAGGGACACGGTCCGAAGCCTGTGTAATGCTGCCATTGTCATTGTTGTCTGATGGAGGTTCAATCTATTGGGTATCCAATCCTTTTATACACCAAATCTAGAAGGTACCCTCTGAGGGGCGCGGAAGTAGGTATCAAAACGTATTCGAAATCATTTCCTCCTCTCTTAAAGCCTCGGCGTTATATAGTGCAAAGTGTTGATTCCAACTTATATCAGTTGTACTACTTGGTTGCTCGCCCAACTATGGATACAATAATGTGCAGCAAGCCATTCTGGGGGTCTATGGAGCCGAACTAGAACTTGAAGAATAATGGACTTGGCGCTATAGTATACTCAACTACCTAGCCACGTCATTCCGGGGGTCTATCTTTAGAGCTGCGATCGGGTGTGAAACGGGGTTCTTTTAAGCGGCACATACCCGTCTTACATTATACATGAGTGCCTCCCCCCCCCCCCCCCCCCCCGGAGTATGCCTATGTGTTGTGTTTGCGTGGCATTCATACAAACCGACATTATTATTGATTATCATTCGCTTTCTCTCCATATACTGATTGAACAAACTCACTGAACTGTGTCTATATGCCCCACTGACCTCTACTAACCATGACCGCCTGTGTCCATTAGTAGAGGTCAGTGGTCTATGCAAACGAATGTTTAACCATCGAGTGTATCGATCAGCATCGACAATGAAAGTTAGGGAGATAGCATGGGCGTAAATTTACGTAATACCTATTCATCAGGGGGTGAATGAATATGGATCCCCCCCCCCCTGATGAATAGGTATCAATGACAGATCTACGCCCATGGGAGATAGACATAGTCATAAGGAGAGAGGGAAAGAGAGGGGGGTCGTAAGATATTCAATTTATTTTTACATTTAATTTGTTATTTGTGTGTGTTTGTGTGTACGTACATGAACAATACTTAATCCAGGCTCAGCCTGATACAAGTAGTTCATGGAGTACAATCAAGAAAAAAATAAATGTTATACTTGAAGATAACGTATATAGTGGCATACTGGAAAGAGAAAAATGAACCGTTACTCTGTCAAGGGAAATGTTCAGAATTGCTACGTTTGCAGGAAGAGAACCTTACATGGAAGTCAATTATGTTTAACCTTCCCCGCAAAATTCTTAAGTTTGCCATTAATGCCTGTATAGATTCTCTCCCTTCATACTCAAATCGCGCTGGGGTTAAACACAACAGGGACCTTACACCATATTCTAGCATTCTGTCCCCCACTTCTTGAGCGATATACTTGGCGCCACAATAATATATTGAAACAAATATTAACTACTACACTGTAAAAAAATACCGCGATATTTACTTAATTGAATTATGTTAAGAAACTGCCTTAATTTGTTCAAGTATTAGTAACTTGATGCTATTTTGAGTATCTTCTACTTAAAATATCATACAATCGTCATAACTTAAAAATATTGTGTAAAATACATTTTCGTAGCGAAATGGATTCAGAACGCAGTATCCTTCATTCCTAAACCTAGGTATAGGCATTCGCTTCATCATTCGCTCTTCCTATATACCGTAGGCATGCATGATTAAAGGGGTAGTTTAGTTTTGGTAGAGAGGGCGCTGCAAATCGCAATTTTTTGGTGAGGTAATGAAAAACTGAGTGTCGAATTTGAGAGAACATGCAATTTTAATGGCAGAATAAACTTTATTTGGCCAAAATCGACCCAGAAACGGCTGAAATATCAATAAATATATCTGATCTTATAATTATTTGGGGCACAAATAATTAGATGATTTTTTGAAAAAATTAAAAAAATGCTTGCACTTTTTCAAAAATTTTCAAAAGTGTTTTTTAAATGGTTGTTGATGATCTCGCTATTTAATCATTATATCAACAAAACATCACATGCATAATTTTGGTTGAAAATGGTTGAAACCAATGCCTTTTAAAAAAGCGCCCTCTTGTGTTTTAATGGCTCTTTTTGAATGATAACAGGCGTTTTACTTGGTCGTTTGTAATTTTGTATACCTTTCGAGCATGGTGGAGTTATAACTATAAGTTTATAATGTTACTGTGCAGGTTTTGGCTACTAAAGTTCAGCCTTACCAAAACTAAACTACCCCTTTAACTTATATAATGGTGCGTCTTTAAATGAACATTTTTAACAGTTAATATTCGTAAAAAGACCCAAAGAGAACCGACAAATAACTTTGAAAAGATTTTATTTCCAGAAAATGAACGTTCCACTGATTATTCATCGTACGTTTTAATTTCACTTATAATCATAAAGGCGTTTTAATGTACACATTAGATTATTAGTTAAAAATTGTAAATCTTCGATATGTTTCAAATCTGATTCATAGATATTCATGAAGTAAAGTTAACTTAAATCTACACTATTCTTATATTATTGTTACTCAAAATAGTAAAAAGTAGAAATTACTTAATTATTTGTATTTGTTTTTGTTCAAATTACTTAAATGTATCTAGTTTATTTTTCTACTTATTTTTGTAATGTCATTTTTACATGAATTTATTGAGTTCTTATGTTTAAGTTTGTAGAACTTAAATTTAGCGAGTACGCAGGACAAAAATGTGTTTTTGCTTAAATTCTAATTGGAACAAATAAGTAATAATCACTAACTGAAAGAATATTTTTTACAGTGTATAAAGAACAATGGAACGGGCAATTTTGATGTATTTTGTGATATAGGGGGAAATACAATTACAGGGGGACAATCCCCCTTAACATTCTCGTTACAAACCTGTAATTATATGGGACGACCCTAAAGAAATTCTTGTTATCGAACTTACCGTCCCATTCGAAAATAATATATCAGACGCACACAATAGAAAATTTGAAAGATACGCCACACTCATCCAATATCTCACTGAATCGGGGTACAATACCTCTTATGAAGCAAATGAGATAGGACAGAGAGGCTTGGTAGACAAAGAAAATAAGACTCGGATAAAGCGCATACTTAGACAATGTGGCTGCAACGCAAGACCAAAAGATGTCTTTCATGAATTAAGTAAATCCGCACTTTTGTCATCTTTCATTATATTTTATAGTCGCCACGAACGAGTGTGGTCAGATGCACCATACATGTAACTTTGTGGTAACCATTTACATGATATAATGTTCTCTCTTTTAAGTACTTAGGTAATATAGGTTAGTTGCTAATGGTATAAATGTACACAAATGAAATGATAACATACCGTGTGTTGAATATATCTCTATTTTGAAAAATATACTTATAAATAAAATAAGGAGTCAAATTAAAAATGTGATACACACATTTGAATGGATATTTTTATACGCGATAAATATTGCACTTTGATTATATTATGGATGCAGCATAAATAATGTTTTATTACTGTGATAAAATTATATTGATTCGTTGTAAGAAAGAAAATAAAATACATGAGGATTGCATAAGCATAACTATACACACTTATAATGCACATGAGGTATAGAATTTAAAGGAATTAAAAAGATAATTATATAAAAAGGTGAAATTAAATTTACTTCTTTTGATTTTTTAAATTTGTGATAGTTATATGATTTGAATTGAAAGAACTAATGTTTGATCAGAATAACTTGTTATTCTCTGTTTATATAATATTGATATGGTTTGCTTACAATAAAATAGGAGCGTTTGATGATAGTCTTGAAGAATAATAGAAAAAGAAAGAAGTATAATTAAAGTAATGTATGAAATAATGCTTAATCTCCTGTATATTATTTAGTATCAAACTTGGTTTATTAACGTTTGATGATAGCTTACTAGTTTGTACATAACATGCCATCGATTTATTTATTTGT
Organism: Echinarachnius parma; assembly: GCA_037951105.1. Classification (NCBI taxonomy): domain Eukaryota; kingdom Metazoa; phylum Echinodermata; class Echinoidea; order Clypeasteroida; family Echinarachniidae; genus Echinarachnius; species Echinarachnius parma. Next base: position 21,024 of record JBAMJV010008885.1, on the reverse strand, counting down.
ATAATGACGTAAGTAATATCATTTCGTATTATATGTATTTGTTTGTATTACCTGCCACTGTCTTGAACGACAGTGGATCTGGTGTGAATGTTAACTTTTTTTGAATAAAGAAATTATTAAAAAAACAAAAATTTGTTAGTGTGATTGCAAGATTCGGATTGAGGTAGTTTCATAATGCCTTTTGTTTATTGTTCTTCATTATGCAAACGTCAAGTCGGGGGTAGAATCCCCGTTAAATGTAGTAAATTAACTTTTCCCGCCACTAAATACATAGTTTATGTATCAATATACAGTGTATTCTTAAAATATATTTCCCATACATAAACAGCAAAGACACATTAGCTAAAGTCCTTCCCGTGCCAATGGTGGCACATAAGGCGGCGCCTATCCGATCCGGTTCATTAGCCCTAGGCCACACGTCTACTAAATGTAGCGAAAGCTACAGAAAGGGACCAGTCCTCTGGTAACTTGTATTATTAACTTTCCCTTCTCCATTCTATAAATGCCGAGCGCCTGGCTAGAAGGCAGAAGGTACCATTTTTGAAGTCTTTGGTATGACCCGGTCTTGGTTCGAACCCGGGACCTCATGTGCATGAGGTGGACACTCTAACCGCTAAGCCACCATGCAAAGACACATACATTAGTTATATTTATATATAACGGTCTTATTATTGATCAAATAGATTGTAGACAAAATAAACATTTCGAGGAAATCAACATAGTTGTGTATATAATATTGTAAATATAAGTATATATAACCAATACTTCCGTTTATTAACTAATGCTTTAAAACTGTAAACATTCAAGGTTAAGACTGCAGCAATTAGAAATATAACTCATCAAAATTATGTAGAATACTATAAAAAATGATTATGTTATTCCATTTGGAAAGTTGTGACACTTTTAGGGCCATTCACATTGAAAGACATAAAGATACACAAAATACAATCACACATTATTTGTTTTTAATGTGTTTGTTTGTATGTTTTGTTGTTGTTTTACATGTATTTGTTTGTTAGGAGGTGATTGCAGGATTGGGTTTTGTTTAGTATTTTATATTATCTCATTGTATTAATTAATTCACTTTTCCAGTATGTAATAACTGAATGAACAGCATGGCCGTCGATCTGTAATTGATACCTATTATTCAGGGGGGGGGGGGGGGGCCCGGGGGGGGGGGGGGTGATCTATTCATTCATCCCCTGCTGAACATTAGGTATTAAGTAAGGATCGACGCCCATGATGAACAGTGTATTCTTGAAATACATTTCCCATAAAAAACAACCCATACAAAACGGCCCATACATTATTTATATTCATATAATGGTCCTTTATTATTGATCAAATACTTTATATAAAAATATAAATGTTGACTGAGGAAGTCAACAAATAGTTGTGTACATATCATTAAAGGTGCACCTGTGAAGTGTCAGATATTGCCTAAAATTACATTTGAGACTTCAATCCTATACCAAAATCATTGTAAGATGTATCCGAACGATGTGTGAAAGTTTCATTGAAAAGCAACACTGCTTTCCTGGTTAAAAAAAGCGAAAATTTGCATCAGCTTTAACAACGAATTACTGTATGACGTTTATGAGTTTTATGACCGTTCATTAATGCTCTTGAGCTGAATGATCATCAATGATAGATATCGTCATACTAAAGGGGCATTTGAAAAAATCTAACCCTATTTTATTCTTCTCTTACCATAAGCCAAATAACACAGTAGAAGAGAAATGTGGAAGCTCAAAGTAATTTTTGTGGAGTTAAACAATTTACAGGTGCACCTTTAATAAAGTATATGTACCGCCAATACTTCTATACTCTTAACTCTAAACATTAACATTCAAAGTTAGACTATGCAGCAGCTAGAAATATAATAAATCATCACAAATGATTTGAAACATTATAGACACATATATGTTCCTTCATTTAGAAGTTTGAGACACGTTTGAAGCCGTCACACCAGAAAGACTGACTTATAAAAGCCATAAGTACATTTAATTTTTTTGTTATACAGTGTGAGTCCAATAAAACGAAACCGGACTTTGATAACTTAAAAATCCACAATTGCCGATATTGGTATCATGTTAAAGCTTGGGAAATTAAGTTTTAAATTATATATCATACACTCTGATCACGTCACGCTTCACCGTGCCTCCAAACAGTGGGGTTGTTGATGGGAGGAGGTTGAGGGATCCCCTTCCACCTCGATAAACATGAAAAACACTGGCAACCAGCTGGTATCTTGTTTTGATTCACAAAAGGATATTCTTGAAATGATCTTTTGATAAACGGTAAACAGACGCATCCATTCATGATGGAACAAGACAACGGCAAACTTGGACACGGATAGTTTTTGCATGACTTTGGATAATAAGGTCGTGTTCGGTGAAGCGTAAAGCGATCAAAATGTATGATATATTATTTTAAAGGCAATTTCTCAAGCTTTAACATGATACCAATATTACTATATATATATGTTTAGAATTGTGGATTTATAAGTTATCAAAGTCCGGTTTTGTTTTTGTTAGAAACATTGATCATCACAAATACATTATTGCGGAATAGTTCCTTCATTTGGAACTTTGTGACACGTTTGAAGCCCAGTAGACCGGTAAGACTGATCCATTATTCATGAGTTTTTTTTTCTGAAAGTGATATTTGAGACTTTGATCAAGCATATAACCAATATCTCTTCTGAATATTGGGTGATTATTTCATTTAATAAAATTTGTATTGAATTTTATTTTCCACTTTCTTAAAAACGTACAAATACAGTATACACAGGTACAAATTAACATCAATCATTACAATAATAAGTACAAGTAAGTTGGATTAAAAAAAAAAAAGAAGAGACAAAATAAGAATTATGAATAGTGGAAGGATCATCAGGAAAGTTACAGTGAACTTATGAATTGATGACCCTAGCATAGAAAAGGATCACTGCACCGTTTACCTAGTGAACGAAAGTGAACATTTATGTCAGATTTGATCACCTAATGCCTATTGATTTTGACTACAATTAAAAAGAATTCCAGAATGCGTTTCATCTCAATCATAAATATCTAGTTTGGAAGTTTGAGTCATCTTTAGACCAAGTCACACCTTTAAGACGGACCTGGCTATAAACAAGCTCCTTATGATGATGTTCCACTGTCATGCTCTACAAACTGAAAACGAAACATTCATTTACTACGCAGCATTAATCATCATAACTATTGCAGAAAACTATAAACAATGATATGTTCTTTCATTTTGAAGTTTAGGACACTTTGGCCCAGTTACATCGGTAATGGTAAGGCTGATAATTAAAGGTACACTTGAGTATCGGTACTTCCCGAAATGCCCCTTGACACTAAATTGGTTGGTGTTAATTCCATTTGAAGTTCCTTGAATAAAACATGTAAAATGAGAATCATTCCCTTTCAAATGCTCTCATAGTTGACAAATTTGATTTCAAGATATTTTATTCATAAGTCTACCGGCCGGGGGACATTTTGACTTTTTAGAAAAATACAAAAATGCTTAAAGACTACTTTGAAAAAAATCTAAATAGGTTTTTAACTAGTTGTTGATATCTCTAGTGAATCATTATTTTAACAAAATATTAAATGCACAATTTTGTATGAAAAAATGGCTAAAACCAATGATTTTTTTGTAATTGTGTATATGTAGTATGGAGGAGTTATAACTATTAGTTTGTACCATAGGGCCTACTGATGCAGGTTTTGGTTACTAAAGTTAAGTTTGACCAATACTCAACTATCCCTTTAACGGACGTACAATAATAATAATCAAATTTTACATTGTCAAGCACCTATAAAAGCTGAAAGTAATTTGGCTGTTGTTGTCTTTATAAAGAGTTTCCACTGTAATGCTTTGCAACAGTGAAACAAAGTAAACTAGATAAATAGCACATTAAAGGTAATAAAGTAAGTACAAATATAACAGCTGCATATCTTACATTTTAGGCTTACATAGTAAATGTATTGCTGGATGGATATCTTTGGGTTGATTTAGCTGCCTGCATGCAATAATATTGAAAATTAGATTCCATTCATTAGCTACGAATTAAACAATAGTAACATCCGTTTTAGAATGAGCCAATGGAAAGTGGTTGTGAAATATAAACACAAACATGCACACACAAACACACACACATACACACAGACACCTACACACATACCGTATTTGCTGGTGTATTAACCGCACCTTTTTTCAAAAAAAGAAAAAGAAAAAAAGGGGGTGCGGTTAATACACGACCATATTAACCACCATTTAAAAAAAAAAAAAAAAATTTTAAATTTTTTTTTTTAGGGGTGCGGTTAATACACCGGAGCGGTTAATACACCGACAAATACGGTAACCACTTTCCCATACTTCTAAAACTATGATTTTATTTTAAAAGAATCATTGTAGTTTAATGTACTGGCGCAATGATTCACAATCCTAAATAACGTATAAATATATAATTTCTATGGATATAGTAAGTGTACCATTTATATTGCCCACTTGTTGATAATAACATTACAAAACCTGTGCCACAGACAAAAAAATAATTAAATATATAATTTCTATGGATAAAGTGAGTGTACCATTTATAATTGTCCCATTTGTTGATAATAACATTATCAAACCTGTTAAAAAAAATTAAAAACGTTTATCAATCACCTCAAATGTTTCCAAAATAGTATTTAAATGTCAACTTCCTATAACATTATTAGTAAACATGGTCCCAAACTTTGTAACAAATTACATATACATGTACATGGAAATGTGATTTGAGCACCATTATAATTATTCAATATTATTGCGATAATCATTATCATCATCTTCAACATCATGATTATCGCCATCATAATCACATTTGTTACGGTACAGTGGAAACTCTTTTTAAAGAGCTCTGTTATAACGAGGTACCCGATATAGCGAGATAATTCCAGGTTCAATGCATTTTACTCTTTTGATGGCCTGACACGATAAGATATATGATATAACGAGGTAAATTCATTAGACCTAAGGTGCATGTTAAGCGTCTCACACTTAGCCGAGTTGGGCGAGGCGACAAAAGCTTTGTTCACATATGAGTGAATCTTCGCTGCGCAGATTCGCTCATGTGTGAACGTATCTGAAAAATATAACTCGCAATATTAAATACGTGCAGAACTCGCAATAAGTCTCACGACAAATCGGGACAGCTCGAGTCAAATCGGTGAACTCGACAAACTTTCCGGAACTCGCGTAAACTGGGGAATTGGTCAGACAAACTTCAAACATTTGAAATCGTCATCACTCGTATTAATAATTGGAAAAGAGCGCTGTACGAGTAAGGTCACGTTGTTTAAGGTGCTATAGGCTAGTTAATTTCCAATCAAGTTCCCATTTATTACTCCTGGGTTAAAATCAGCAATGCAGGGGCATCGCTCGGTTTCAAACTCGGATCCTGTGATTTGGAGTCAAGCGCTTCTCCGAATACAAAGTTTTTGGTATCTCGTACAAAGATCATACAATGATCATCGCAACTCGGACCGCACTCAGTTTACTCGTACAAAGTTTGTAGCTACTCAAATTGCGCTCGGTTCAACTCTTACTAATATCGCAATAAAATCAACTCCGGGCTCGTGGAATAGCAGTCAATTTTCCAGAGCCTCCAAGAGTTGCATGTGAGTTGTGTCGAGTCGACACTCTTGTCAACTCACCACGACTCGTAACTACAACTCGCCAAAGTGTGAGAGTAGCTTTATACTGAGGTTTTACTGTATTACATTTTCTGAAAGTCGCACACAAGATTTTGAACCGAGGCTGGTTCTAGTGAAGACCATATCAATTTCATAGGTCCAAGATCAATGTATTTTACTGTTTACTGATATAACAAGGTATTCATTGGCCCGGAAGTGCTCGTTATAATGAGGTTTCACTGCATTACATTTTGTGAAAGTCACACACGAGGTTTTGAACCCAGGCTGGTTCTAGTGTAGATCATATCAGGACCACCACTGCTAGGCTCATCCCGTTGTTGTTGTTGTTGTTGTTTAGATTTTATTGGCTGTTCATTCAATTTGAATATTTTCGCCAATAACTAAATATTATTTCATTCTTCTCATTAATTTTCTTTATTTTAATATTTTCATTATTCTTATTATTACTAGCTGTACCCGCGGAAATCCGCGGGTTTTTGTGAGAGAGAGGCGATGATGACATAACGATACTTTAAATCTTTACTATTCCCAGAGTCATAATTTAAATAGTATAAGACAAAATAAACACGGGCGACTCAATCCCGTCCCACAACCCGTCGTTGGACGGGGCCCCGACGCATTAGGGTCCCGTCAAACGATATCTGGCCAATGTGATAGACATATGCACACTATCACGGTGGTGTGGTAGCTCATTTTTCAATCTAGTTGGGTGAACAATTATAAACACATATTTGGGTAGATTCAAGCATAACCGTATTTAATTTGCAGAGGTACTGCACTATGGGATCATTTTTTACAATAGTCTTTTAAAACCGATTTGACAGAATCTGTCTTTCATTTCGTGTTTCTGTCCGTAATTCTAGCATTCATTTCTGTAAATGTGTATGTGTATACTATTGGAAGTGATTTTAGTGACTTGTACATTCCACAAAAAATTAAGAGAACAGTCGTTTACTTTATTAAATATGTTTTATAACTCTTTAAAACGTCACGAAAAGCAGCAGGCTGAATTGTCGTATGGACGCTGTGCAGATATTGGGCCCCCTACGTCGGCGGTGAAATCTAAGTGCTGTTTGGTGCTTCGGCTAGAATGCCTACGCGCATTCTGTGACACTGGCTTGTAGCTTTATGGCGGTCCTACTAATCACCGCGAACACCGTGAATCACTACGAAGCACTACGAAATCACTACTAAGCACTACTAAGCACTACGAAGAGCAAAAAGATAGCATTTGGAGCGCATGTAGAAGTAGATGAGCAAAAATGCAAAGTGATGTTCACCAACTCCTTGCACTTGTACACTGTTTCGACGATCAATTGGATAATTCAACATCTGAACACTTCAATCGTAAATATCATTTTAACGAAAGGGAAAGTCTGGCAGCTACCATAGTCTACCTCTACGTGCGCGCATTAAACGTAGTTTTTAGTACAGGGCGCTCTTCGCAGTGCAATCTTCGTCTTCGTAGTGCCTCGTAGTACTGCGAAGACATGCTCTTCGCGGTGCTTCGTAAGGGTATCGTAGTGCTTCGTAGTGTGCTTAGCAGTGCTTCGCAGTGCTTCGCAGTGCCTAGTACTGATCCTTGGCGATTAGTAGGACCCGCTTTATGGTATATAAAAACCAATTTAAAAGTGGTTAAGAATCATTTTAAAACTTGGTTTATACAAAGAAAACAATATTTCTCGACATCTGATACGCATGAAATCCAACAAATATAAGCAAGTATTTTAAATAAATGTATTAAACATCACGTCGAATACAATCCAGAATTCATACACGAAATATAGGATTATGGAACCGAACGGCGCTTGGAATTGGTGCATCATTCCCGGCCCGACGCCGACGGAGGCGGTCTACAGACTCTAATACACTCGTGAGACTGGGTATAGGCAGAATCGGGACAGAAACACTCCCGTCAATCAGTCATTTTCTTCCTTATTCCAAAAAAAAAAATTATACTGTTGTACTCACCAGATGTGATTGATTTTCTCACCTAACTTTGCAGATCGTTCAGGATTCCCCGGTCAAAATATCGCGTCATGTTGGCCCTAGATATCCCAGTTTTTAAAATGGGAATGTTCGCACATCCGTCTATTGTACTGTACTGTACACGTCCATCCCGTATCACTTTACATACACAACATACGATCTTGTTTTGGTCGGAAGCCAACAATTCGCAAGCAAATTACGATAGTCTTAATTCAGGCGCACACAGCGGCACACGTGTTATTTCCGATTTGACAGGCATACGATAATGTGTGTAAGTAATTTACAACGTATCGATTCCAGGCTGAACAAAGACTACATAATGAAAGGTCATTTCAGCAACACACTTTTCACGGTACTTCCGTCGCAAGCATGTGCGATGATCAGCGCTCGACGCGACTGCATGGCAAATGAACGTGGAATATTGGCCGATTCATAACTGACCACTGGTCAAACTGACCCCGACCTGACCCAGACCACAAACCTCTATGGGTCATCACCAATCACTACCCAAAGTTTGATGTTGGTGCCTCAATGCACTACGAAATGCATAGATGGACAGACAGACAGACAGACATACGTGATCGGCTACTTTAGTATAGTAGATTATTATTTTTTTTACCCATAAGTAAGGTTGTTAGTCTGATATCCAGTCTTTTCGATACATTTCTTTCACCTCCAGATGCTTGCGGAAGAAGTTGACGATTTTCCTCCAAGCAAGCTGCTGGTCCCTGGCAGCCTGTGCCGTGTCGTTACCCCCATAGCGTGTGTAATACACTGCAGGAGAGAAGGCAAATCATTTTCAGTTGAGAAAATCACTCAATTAAAAAAATTAAAAAATTGTCAACAAATTCAAACATAGGGAATACTTGGGGAATAACCTAGAAATAATATGTCAAATAAAGGAAACTGAGCAATGAAAATTGGGCTTTCCAAGAAATCGGACCCAAGACCTCCGGATTGTAGACCGGTGCTCTACCAACTGAGCGAGAAAGCTTTTTATAATGGCAGCCGTCCCAGAATCCCTGCCATCTCAAAGAGCGTTCTAGCTCACTTGGTAGAGCACTGGTCTACAATTCGGAGGTCTCATGTTTGATTTCCTGCAAAGCTCAATTTTCTTTGCTCATTTTCATTCAATGAAAAACTCATTAATTGAAATATATATCCCTGCACGATGCCCTTCAGGACTCTACAAACAATTAATTTTCTACTTGCCAAGTTTTTCAGAAAACGACTTAATATGTTACTTGCCAAAACTGGGTGCATTAGAAAAGGAGCGGTCAATTTGTCACTGTCATTAAAGGGCAATGAAACTATGGCTTTCGGCTATTATTATCGTTTAGAGGGTGAACAGACATTTTATTTGATACATAACTTGCCAATTTTGGCCTCCTGGATCCCATGAAATCCTTACGTGAACATACCCACATTTTGCTAATTCTTACGGCGGCAAAAGGTGATGGGAGCGGCCATCATCTAGTAATTGCCCGACATGCTTTGCAAACTATGACGTGTGTGCTACGGGCCAAACAAAAAGCTTTTCACTGATTTACAGACTCGTCAAAGCATCTACAAGTATTCAGACAATGGTTTGAATATGTGCTATTGAAATGCATTAGTGCATATCACTGACCGTAAGCCCGCACACACCTAATAATGGCGGCCTCCAGTGTTCGCATGAATAGTGGTAAACCCGATAGAGTTTTCACATATTTCTCCCAAAGCAGAAATCTGAGTCGGAGTTATGTTATATATAATAAAAAGGCATATTACGATATATCAAGTAGGATAAACTCTATTCTTGAGTTGCATTGTCCTTTAAGAGCACTCAAGAGAAATCAGTGATTAACATCAATTAGAAAACCTAAAAAAAGGCAGTCAATTATTTTGTTGAATTTTACAAATGCAAACACATTCCCAAACTCTCTTGCACCAACTTACTTTTTGGGCCACTGTCCAGCGATGTAGGGTCGTAGAGACTGGACACGGTGTTGGTGGCCTGGTAGGGGGATTCTAGGAAGTGACCGGTCCCTGGTAACCGGACGAAATCCACCAAGTGACCCTTCCCTGCCTGTTCCAAGCGCTCCTTCAACTAAGAATATTTGAATGAATGAATGAAAACAATAAAAACAATCATTTTAATAAAATTATTATAAAAATATAATATACATTTTTTGAAACAAAGAATTAACTATACTCAATAAAAAAAAAAGAGCTAGTGCATTGCAGAATTTTAATGGAAACAAGGACAATTCAATGATGGTTTAAAACAAATACTGAGTAAAAATTCAAAGGACTACCAAATAAATTGTCAGTTTACAGAGAAAAATCACAACACAATCATCAGATACGCATTCATGAAAAGAAAGACTGACGAAAAACTGTTTATTTTACAAATCACTGAATTTAACCAAAACCTGTAAGCAATTTTTTTTGTATAGACAGAAGAAACCGAAGGAACTTGAAGATGAAACAAAACATGCCATTAAAAGTATTTTGTTTCATTCGAATTCCGTGTGAAACATTTTCATCAACTTACATACAGTGTTGAAACCTCAGAGAAAACATGTTGATCATCTCCATGGGCAAATAACAGGAGCGGGCACTTCAGATTTTCCACCTGTTTATTAAAGATAAAATTGAAAATAATATTAGTAACTACAATATAATATTAGTAACTACAATATAATTTTTAAATGTTGCTTGTAAGTATCGGTTTCCATGGTGGTGTATATAATACGTGTGGTTTACGGGTACACCATGTGAGATGGGTGGATTGGTAAGCCCTGAAAAGGACTATGGTAGTTCTTTTCAGAACTACACCAACAGTCCTTTCTAGGACTACCATAGTCCTTTTCAGGGCTTACCAATCCACCCATCTCACATGGTGTACCCGTAAACCACACGTATAATATAATTTTTCTAATGAAAAACAGATAATAAGAAATATACATAACTCATGCAGAAAGTAACAGTGCGAATCTTCAAGTCTGAAGTAGCACTACATTGGAAGAAGAAAGCAGTGTGAATGGTAGCACTTGCAAGCTCATAATACAATAATATTAATAATAATAACAACAATGTTTTATTTACCCAGGGTAGCCACTTCAGTGACAAACACTGTTCTTCCAGCGGGCCCTGCATGACATAAATTTAAATATTACCATACTCCACTCTATGTATGCCGAGCGCCTAGCTAGAAGGCAGTAGGTACTATTCTTATGATGGTCTCCGGTATGACCTGGCCGGGGTTCGAACCCACAATCTCCCGTACATGATATGGATGCTCTACCGATGAGCCACATGCCCGGTTGATAGGGGTAAATTAAAAGCACTTAGAAGCTGTTCTTCATTAGGCACTATAGAAATAAGTCGTCTTGGAGGGAACGGGTTAAAACAAACTTACTGGAGGAAGAAATGTCTCTAGTTGAGACAAACGTTCTTTCATATCGTCGTTGCCAGTCAACTGAAGCCATCTGACTCCTTGCTCATCCTCATACCGATGTAATACATCATCTATTGGTCTAAACAAGTAAAAGCACAAATAAGTTAATTTAAATCAATGAATATTAGTAAAATAGAGTGGAACTTCTTTATAAACGAGATATCTAGTTTAAAGAGGTTAATTAAAAATTTAATGGACCCATGGTGCTCGTTATAATAAAATTTCACTGTAAAGGAATTTGAAGATTTTCACCAATATGAATGCAAACACTCCATATAAAATATACTCCATATAAATCTATTCTTCACTATTTTTTTTCCATATGTATGTCACGCTTCCACCACAAGACGAAGCAGTAGTTTTCCATATAAACTGCGGACATTGTTGAGTAGGCTGGAAATGTCGGTGTTTAAATCTTGATAGTTTCCTGGAAGTGTATTTATATTCATCTACTCGCTTTGAAAATTTGAGCAACAGGGACAACATTGAAATATGTTTTTTGTTTAAATTTCAAATCGATTCTCTCATACCCTGTTGTATTTGTATTACCGTACCGTTTATAACGAGGAGAATCCTTTGGTCCCGATTGTTCCAATGGCATAATGCTCCACTTATAACGAGCTCGGTTATAGCGAGATTCCGGTTATAATGAGGTAAAATCGATAGTCCCGACTACCTCGTTATAACGGGGTTTCCCTGTACATCATAAGTTCGCTGGTCAAGTAGCACGCACACTAGAGGCAATCAATATAGGCTCAGCTAAGTGAAAATCTGGCCTGAGAGCGATAAATATTTTGTACGGACGAAGGTAGATCAGATATCAATCCTTCAATATGAGCCATTAATTTGGCCATCAATAACGGCAACAAACATAATTTTCAAGCAAATGAAATACGCTTTCCTCGGAACCAGGACAAATTGGCTCACGTCTCTGAACATGTCTCACGGGAACCGTGAAAACATGGTTCCCGTAGTAAAGGGGTTAACAAACAATTACAATTATTATTACCCAAAAGGCTCTATCTTTGTTCCATCCAGCTGCTTAAGCCCCACAGACATGACAAGCAAGTCAACGAAGCCCGCCCCCACAAGGCACTTGAAGGGTAGATTAAACCGCGTGGTGGCGTTAAGCATCATAGCGCTTCCGTAACAAGAGCTCGTCATTCCGATACGCGTCTCATCTAGTCGTGGATGCTCTTTGGCAAGGTTGATGATATCCTACAATGAGAAATTTATTTTTAAAAAGTAATGCAGATTAATTGACCTAATTTTATCAATGTTAACACTATTTGAGTAGTTAAAGGGATTGTAGTTATAATAGTGCTTGAAAAGATATACAAAGAAGAGGTTAGAAGGCTGTTTGCATTTAAAGCAGCAGTTAACAAAAGAGGGTGCCCACAAGACATCTGAAAGTTTCAACCATTTCTGATTACAAATTGTGAATGTGATATTCGGTCAAAATAATGATTCAATAGAGAGATCATCAAAAACAATTTAAAAGCCATTTTGGTATATTTTTGAAAAAATGTCAATGGCTTATGAATATTTTCCTACATTATCAAAATATAAATGTGGGGGCCCCATATTTCATAGGATATTTCAGCTGTTTCTGATATTCATGTGCTTTTTAAAATGTAATACTTAGTTTTTGATTTAATTTTTCAAAAAAATGCTGCCACCGGCCAGTTTTTTGCGGAGGCATAAAAAGTGCCTCAGATTTCTACTCACTAGAAATGCCTGCTCATCCACATAAACGGTCTCATCAGTGGTTTTCAATCGCCGCGGTAGAAAGTAATCAAAGGCAAACACTGCGAACCCATGGGATGCGAGAGTTGCCGCTCGATCAACCACCAACTTTGTTAGAAGACCTCTCATGTCTATGATTAGCGGCAGCAGATCAGATGATCCTAGTGGGATTAAGGAAAGAGGAATCAATGACATTTGATAAAACAATTGGATCAAACAAATTAGTTGAAAGTAAAAAACAGAAAATTTCATTAGCAAGAAGTGAGAGGTAGTTTTTGTCTGATCTACCACAATCCTTGTGAGTAAATCCCCCAATATCTATGAGTAGTCGGATTAAGGGAAGAGTAATCAAAGAAATTTAATACATTAATTGAAGAAGACAAACATTTTGACAGTCAATGACAAACAACTTATCTGTGTGAAGTGATATGTGAAGTCTATTATTAGCAGCAGTGGATCAGATGATCCAAGTAACATTAGGAGAAGATGAATCAATGAGAAATGATGAAGTGCATCAATTAAACCATTGAGCCTCTCTCGGGATCAAGAGATAATTTTAAAATAACACTTTTGACTAATAAAAATATAAAAGTTATGTTATTGTCAATTTATACCTCTCTGTTTAGGTAGAAAAAGCGTCCCCTCTGCTTGCCCTGTATTCACTGAAATCTGCTCCACGTAGTCTGCCAGGTATCGCCTCTCAATCACCTTTGATGCTAGGACATAACCTCCTCCCCCTTCCTCTTCGGTTACCCCCGATGACCCATCCTGCCCCCCTCCAGACCCCTCAAGCAGCTCGATAGTGTAGTTGAAAGGCTTTGAAACATCCCACTTGACCAGTCGGGGGTGCTTGTGTACCACCTCAGGGGCGGGCTTTGCACTCAAGATGAGGCCCATGGGATCAACGCCCTGGTAGCTGCCACCAAGCGATGGGTCTCTTTGGGCTAGTAGAACAAAAATTACAGATAACACATGATTGATAATCTGTGAAAAGGATTACCCTTTAAGGGCCGATGGTGCTTGAGAAGCACTTCAGGGGCGGTCTTTGCACGCCAGACGAGGCTCTTAGGTTCAACGCCCTGGTAGCTGCCACCGACCGATGGGCCTCTTTGGGCCGATATAATAAATTGAAAAACAAAAAAATAGATTTTACACAAATTATTAAAAATGTATAAATAAAAAATCACTGAAAGCTGCACCATTGTCAACAGAAAATTGGACTTCCCCAGGCAGTTCAGTGGCGTAATGAGCAAAAACTTTTTGCGGGGCTAAACCAAATCCGCATCACCACCGGATATTGCGAGGGAGCGAAGCGACCAAGCCCGAAGGAGCTAAGCGACTGAGCGGGGGGAGGGTGTGGGTGGGAGCTTTTGCATTTTTGGATTTGAAACTGTGCAATCTGGTGCATACCTAGAAAGGAAATTCTGACTTGACGACATGTACTATAATGTGCGTTAGTGCGTTACCATCGTCATGATTCTACCAACCAGAGGAGGTTATGATTGATTCATGAAGAAAAAAAAAATGCACCCCCAAAATAATATTCGCAAAGTGACGTATTCAGTTAAAACAGTGCATCAAAAGCATTATTTTATGACAAAACAACATGAACATTGTATTCCAGACGTATACAAGACCGATTCCCGAGGGAGCGAAACAATAACCGAGAGGGGGAAGGTTGATTGGAGGTTTTGATGATAGGTGGGCGCACGGTAAAGATGCTTTTGCAATGTTTTACTTGAAATTATGCAATCTGGTGCATACTTGGGAAGGAAATTTGACTTGACATGAAGTAAAATCTGAGTTTTCTTGTCTAAAGAAATACTATTTTTTTCAATCACTGTTATCAAATTAGATCAAAGCCATGATGCTTGCCCCCCCCCCCCCCAAGCCCCCCCACCAGTACGCCAATGTCCCCAGGCTTCGAACCTGATACCTAACTGAGCTAGAAAGCTCTTGTGATGGTTGTCTTAAAGGGAACAGGTTAATATTAATTAATGCAATAAATGATTATTTGTTAGCCGAAATAAATGTCCCTGCCTGTCAGGCTGTATTAAGGAATCTCATGTTCAAATTCATGCAACGAGTGGATGTCTCTCAGAATGGTATTATCAATGTTTTAGTGAATCCCTCATATAGTTGCCTTAGGTACACATCAGGCCTTTGGAAATTTTGGCTTAGTAGCCTGCTGGCTCATGGAGATTGATGACTTTGTGCATGTCCCATGGACTTTTGGGCAGTATAGTCTATTCTTGTTGCATGTTTTTATAGTAAGCAAATAATTACCGTTGGTGAAGGCGATGGGACAATCTATCACTTCCGAGGCGAGCTGTGTGTAGCTATCTTTCCGAAGCGAAGCTGAGGAAAGATAGCGTATACATTCAGATCGCCGAGGAAGTGATAGTTTGCCATCGCCTGAAACCAAAAGGTGATTATTTGCTTTATATTCCACATCGAACTTAGATCTAGTCTACTAGTACTACTACTGTACTAGTAGTAGTGTAAGCAGGCCTACCCCTAGTCTACTCTAAGTACTCTAATGCCCGGCGCAGACAGAGCCGACTCGACTGGTTCACATCGAACTTAGATCTAGTCTAGTAGTACTACTACTGTACTAGTAGTCTAAGCAGGCCTACCCCTAGTCTACTCTAAGTACTCAGAATGCCGGCGCAGACAGAGCCGACTCGACTGGTTGTCATTCCGATCGGCTCAGTTTTCAGTGCCTCGCGACACACATTTTGCCAGTCGAGAGACAGTCGGATGCCAGTTGGGGCCGATTCAACACGATAAATCTGCTCCGACCGACCAGGCCCAACTCTAGCCTGATTAAAGCCAGTCGGATCGGGTCGAGTCGGCTCTGTCTGCGCCGGGCTTAAGTCTAACTTCTAAGTCTAAGTACTGTTACTACTAGGTTTGATCTACTTACCAACAATGACTTGTTATTCCAATTTCGGTAACAGGGTAACTCCTTGAAAATTCCAAAAGCTAAAACGCGAAATGTAAACTCCAAAAAAACAGTTCAAAATTCAACAAACGCGAAAATAGAGTCTCCCCAACACTTGGTCTAGCGCTTTCAAGTCCACGTCAGACAATTCGTTAAAAAGTATGCTTCCAGCATCGCAATAATCTTGGAACACTTTCAGGCTGAACTTAAGTTGTCGCTTTGTATTTTTACTTTCACTCTCAAGCAAAAAAGTGTCCATTTCAGCTTCGTTAAAGAGCTCAAATCTTACGTCTGTGGCCGCCATAGTAGAGTAACAGAACAAACAATTAACAGCAAACGGTGCATGTATGTAATGCATGTACGATACACATACAGTGCACTGTGCAGTGCAGTGTACTAGTATCTCCGTATACCGTATGCATGCACAACGAATACAATTAAAATTGTAATTCGCGCGCATAGAGTTATCGCGCCGGTACTGAATTTGAGTGGCCACACACTCCACGTTAAATTCAATGCAACAGCGGAGTGTAGATAGTACTTTACCAATTATCTAGTGAGTGCAACGCACTTTCGCCCAAGATATCTACACAGTGTAACAAAGTTTTCTTCTCCCATCAATGATGGGCGAAACTATGTTTCATCACGTGATTAACTTTTGACCAATCGTAGAGCAAGATTCTTAGTATGTGGAATATAATACTTATTAGTACATTGCCTTGATGAGCTGGGATAGTCATATCAGTTATAAGTACTTTAACCTTGTACATGCATGTGGTTAATGCTACACAGTAGATTATTATTATAAGTATGTTCATCATACAATTATAAGTTAGAATATTGTGTTTGTTATAGTTTGCTATGGTATACTTTTTTATATTTTATTTTGTATAAGATATGTCTTTTATACTCATGTTTGTATTCCTATATATCCATGTCATGTAACTTGTTTGTTCTATGGACCTCTGCCATGTGCAGTTGTGTCTGAAATAAAGTTTTGAATTGAATTGAATTGAATACCTTTGACTGTTCCATCCTCCCCTGCTTTGTACTGAGCCGTGGATAGGAACCTGTACTTGCCATCTTCTGTGTGCACCTGGGCAAAGAGAAATATATATTACACACAGTTCATGAAAGGAGTGCAAGCCAATGAGGACTGACTTAAGCCCGGCGCAGACAGGGCCAACTCGAACCGACCCGACCCGACTGGTTTCAATCAGGCTAGAGATGGGCCCGGTCGGTCGGAGCAGATTTATCTTGTTCAATCGGCCCCAACTGGCATTCGACTGTCTCTCGACTGGCAAAATGTGTGTCGCGAGGCACTGAAAACTGAGCCGATCGGAATGACAACCAGTCGAGTCGGCTCTGTCTGCGCCGGGCATTATACATCTATTTTCAGTTCTATCAGTCTCATGGTTTATATATTAATTGCAAAAGTGTACGTTTAAGTTAATCAAGCACAGAGTAATTCAAAGAATAAACCTACTTTAATTATCAGCTTTGTAATTTGGGAAATGGGAATGTCTTCATTTGTCATATTTGTATGCAAACAAGGATATGATCAAAATTGGGCATATGTGCAGTATGTCTTATGTGGTTGTGTGCTGTATATAATTATACAGTGTAGTATAGCAGAATATAATGACTCTATTCTCCTGCTGGGCTAGCTAAGCCAAGCTAAAGACCTTCAATTTCTAGAACACGGGCCTAGGATGGCCTAAGAGTGCACAACTGACCATATATATGTAGTGTGTCTTAATTTGCATGGTTGTATTATATTCCTGTACTAGCCTAGTTAATACTACAGTCACAAATGGTCCGGGCGCCGTACGATTTTTCTCCCTACGGCAGATTTTCTACGATTTTTGGAAATCGTGATATCGTACGATGTCTGTGGTATTTTAGAGTAGCAGTCACATATTCTCCGGGCCCCGTACGATGACCTTTGTATTAAAATAAAACATAAATCGCACGGCCCCCGTGAACACAAACTAAGTGCCCGTACGGGTGCCTTACGGTACTCTTACGGTGATTCCACGGTACCCGTACGATTTGAGTGGCCAAATTTTCTGTCTCAAAATCGTACGATATTCGAAAAAAGGATGCGATGTCCGTGCTGTGCCCGTGCGATGCCCTTGTGGTGCCCGTGCGATGTTCTCTACGCTGTGTCTACGGGCTTACGGCAAGTAAAAAATCGTACGATGCATTTTTTGTTTTAACTCCGCGTTAAACAAATTGTTGACATCGTACGGCGAGGAAAAATGCAACGGCGACCGTACGATAGCCACGGCACCCGTGCGGGCGCCGCAAGATTCCCGCAAGATTTCACCTAAAAGTGGCATCGTACGGGCGCCGTAACCCAAATCGGACCATTTGTGACTGTAGCATAAGCTGAGCTAAAAACCTTAAATTGTTGGTTTTCAAACTGACCTGTGCTCGCAGAGTGACCAGCTGTCCGGGTTGCAGACCGCTAGCCTGAATGTCCAGCATCTCATCGGCAAGACCAATCTCTGGCTGGACACTGAGCGACGGGCCTGCCGCTTTACTTGAAGAACATCTCGAGCTCACAACACCGAACTTTGCCGCTCTTCTCTCAAACGAATATCGGTGGTTGGACTGGATCTGGAGTCCTTGGTCCTGGATCTGGGAGGACAGCCATCTGATCCTACTTCCAAAGTGGCTCAGGAATGTCTGAAGCCTGGGTAAGCCTGCCATTGCATTGACAGCTGATCAAAGGTCTTCAATGTTCAATTCTTTGCTATCCAAAGTGAAGTTTATTTGAATTGTCCCTTGAAGTTGAATGTCTGTGAGTGAATTATAAGACATGGTTATTGTAAGTTTCATTATCATTGTCTTCGTCATTATCAAATATCATTCCGAACGGAGTATTATGTATCCTATTACCATTTGACACTTTTCGTTTCACCGCAATGTTATGATAGTTCATTTACACGCACCATGGTGACCATTTTCATATTACCAAATGTGTAACTTTTGTATGGGAATCGGGATGGAAATGCAAAAAAGACAACATGTGCACTCATACAGCTTTCTCTAACAAAGCGTACCCACAACTCAGTATTAACTAGAATAATATTAGCGTCGCGTAAATGGTTATGTGCACCAGCTGTCCACGCCTATACTGTTCGTGCATATTATATCTACCTTCAGAATCGCATTGCGCAAGTGCATATTTTTTTCGCGCGGCGTGACATGCAGTGCACATTAATAAGGGAGTTCGTAGTTAGCCCATGGAGCAGTATGACGTCATCAGGTTTTCGGAAGATTGTACCAAAATTGAGGCTTTACGAGAACGTTTACGGCACAGCCTGTGACGCACGCATTTAAAGTACAGAGCTCTATGCAGAATTTCCGCGTGCGTGCATGAATTCTCCTTGTGTTTCGTTACGTTTGAAAGACCTGACAAAAAAAAACTCACCTTAATTCTAAAATATATAATGAATTTATAACCATTCATTTAAATTTTCAAATTTGAAGCAGGCTAAAAAAATTTTGTTAGAATAAAAATCACATCTTTGCCCGTTTTCAGTACACACAAATCTACGTATGGGGCCTTTTCGATTTTAATAAAAGGCCCGATACGAACATTGGCATTTTTGTTAAATCCGAAAATAAATAGAAAAAAAATGTTTAAACAAATCAGTCTTATGTATATGAGATGTCCATTATGATTAATTCGGAAAAACAATTATGACTTTGAGCCAAATTTCCCGTGAAAACACGCTTCAAATGTGACAATAATTGCACGAAGGTCTATGTGACAACGGGCAATATCGATGTTTTTGGTACAGTGAATTTTCGTCTCAGAAATTGGCGCATGCGCAGTTTGTAACTATGAACTCCCTTATTGCGCGAGGAGTGTTCGCGAATCACTTTGATGGCACTTTGACCCAGTTGTTAACCCCTTGACTACGCTACGGGAACCGAGTGGGTTGTGTACAAAGTCTATGAGTATGACTATGGAGATTTCAGGATCTCGAAGGGAACGGGTTAATGGTTACGACTGACTCTACCAGTATTAAATAGAACAATAGTACCATGTAGTTTGTCATGTGCAACATACAGAGTATTTTACATGTGACAGAACAGGTATGATTATGACGTGTAAGTTAACAAATAACAATTACATACACCAACCCAAAAAATACTTTTTTTTTCACGAGGGCGATTTTGAACATTTTGAGGGAAAAAAACGCCCTCGTGAAATTATTCACGAGGGCTATTTTGGGGCTCACGGGGGCTCTTTTTTTTTACATCGTTTTCACTGCTCAAGGGTCTAATAAATGATTATCATGATGTGATCTATCTGATTATGCCATGTTTGATACGTTTTCCGATCATGCAAAAAGATGTTTTAAAAAATGTTTAAAAAAAATAATTTTTAAAGGTATCGGGGGGGGGGGGGGGGGGGGGGGGGAATCGCCCTTTGCCCCCGTGTATTTTTTTGGTTGACATACACAGTATTTTACAGTTACACACATACCTGTACTTATATGTGTAAAATACTTTGTTTGTTACACATGTTGTGGCCCTGTATACTATTGTGATGTTTTATCTAGTTTGAACATCATTCCTTAAAGGGGACCACTAGGCAAAGAACAACACGTTTTGGTACTGTTTTGTGATATCAAATAGATACCCAACATTTTGCAAAGGTTTGTGTAATTCATAAACAAAGCAATTAATTTCCACCACTTACGGAACCACTACTATTTCCTGGTTCCATACGGGCCAACCAGCGAGTGCGCCAATGCTATTCACGCGTACGTTTGTAGACAATAGATTCCCGGGCGATTCGTTCGCTCTGCACACATGAGTCTTCGCAATTCAGACCGCATGAACGCATGCTTTAGAATGGTGATGGGCAATTCCACGAAAAAGTGGACATGAACTAAAAAAAACAATTGGCTCTATTTCAAATCCTATTGATTTTTTCTGGATTATTTTTCCATACAACATGGTGCTATGATTATATCTTTCAGTTCACATGATTTTTTTAATTCTCGGGTGTCTCCTTCAATAGGAGAAACAGAAACCATACATGAAACTCTACACATGGGACTACCCTGTGCAAATTTAAGGCACCAAATTTGATGACTGATAATCAAAGTACCTTTTCAGATTAAAATTTCAGTCTTTTGAGTGCTCTAAAGTATATATTTTAATTAATCAAATCC
>JBAMJV010008884.1:0-17356 GCA_037951105.1 Echinarachnius parma | reverse complement strand
TCTGCAGTACCGTTATCATTATTAAGGACAGCTCAGAACCACCCTATGGTAAGTCTTTCAGACATCACATGGTCAATATTTTTTGTAGATCAAATGTTTTGTAATTTTAAATCATTCTTTTATTTGCTATCATCATGAGTGCCTTTCTTTTAAATCTTAACAGATTTCTTGGAAAACTACTCAATACATTTCCAGAAAGACATTAATATTCAGACATTATCCATTATCTTTGACAACAAGTTCAAATATTATAAGTATTATATCTGGGAAATCAGATTTTCAAATCATAAAAGCAAAAATGATTTCTATCAATATAATCAATTACAAACTCAAAAATGATGGAAATTGTAAATGTAATTACCAAACTGTTACAAAGTGTATCACTACCCTAAAAAAATACATTTCTTGAAAGTTATCAATGATATTAAACTAATAGGTTGTATTCTTAAATCATAATATGCAGATCTGTTTGAATTTGTTGGGATATTGTATGGAAAATAATTTGACATTAAAATACACCTGTTATTTGAATTAATTTAACTGAAATGATAATCCATCCTTTTCCATCTTGAATATCCCAGTGGTGGAGCTGAAGAATGGTGAGACGTATAACGGACATCTTGTGGCGTGTGACAACTGGATGAACATCAACCTCAGAGAAGTTATCTGCACATCAAGGGTGAGCAGATTTTATATTCATACTATATGAAAATTCCATGGCAAATGAATGTCATTTGACGAGTATATTTGTACACAAGTTATCATTCTCCAGTGGATCCATATCAATCTCAATCATAAATATCTTCATAACAGAAGAGAAATTCAGAAACCGAAACTTCCATGCTTTATTGGTAAAAGGAATACAACAAGGTATTTTATGATAACTGTTATAGTTCTAAATGAGTTCTGTGGATTTTGACAATGTTACTAAATCCCTTTAAATAGGAGTGGGCTATACGTGGGTGAAAAATACTTTTTTTGTCGTTTTATTTTCGGACAGTTTTTTTGTATTCCATTTGCCCTATCTCAACATGAAATGACAATATTTTTTTCCTGGGGTCGCAGAAAAAAGTGTGCAGGGCCAAAATTCAAGATGGCCGCCGTTTTTCCCTAAAAATCACATTTTCGGCCATAACTTTGTCATTAGTGGGTCTCTTTATTTGGTTTTGGTGTCTAACCCTATGTTTTGGGGGTTAAGGGATCTATTTATGCAGTTAAAAATACTGTAAAATATTCAGATATTGTGTTTGGCATATTTTTGACCATTTTTACCCCTTTTTAACCCAATTTTGAGCCATGCCCGTAGACCTGAAATTAATGGGTAAATTATATCGGAGAACATTCTTAAAAAGCTAGAGAACAAGTTGAAAGTGACAAAATAATATTCATAGCCCTCATAACCCTCACACTTGACAACATTTTCGGCCTGGGGTTATACTAAAAAGTGTACATGGCCAAAATCCAAGATGGCCGCCTTTTTCCATGAAAAATCACATTCTCAGCCATAACTTTAGTCATTTTGTGGTGTTTTTACTTGCTTGTGGGTGCCTATACCCATGTGTTGGGGGTCAAACAATCTGTTATGCATCTAAAAATAGTCACAAGCCATCAAATGTTGAGTTAACAACATTTTTTACTACATTTGAATTCCTTTTTACCTAAATTCGCATATTTCGAGAAACATGCCTTCAATTTCTACGATGTTGCTTAAAACATAAAGCGGATTTCTCCTAAAGAAGTCCCTGGTTCCTGAAACTGGTACAGGCACAATCTGCTGCTCTATAGTCCCATGTGTTCGCTGCCAAATTCCATCTCCGGTACCAGCACGCATCAGGTGATCCACTCGGAAAGTTCCGTCCCCATTATAATCCAGGTACATGTAGAACCCAATATACCAATTTTCCATCTATTGGTACAGGTCTCTCTCATCCCAGAGGACAGCAAGTGGATGGTTTAGTCTAAAACATAAGTTGTTTTTCAGAGTGAGACATTCCCTCTGCCTCTTGGCAAGGAAATACCACTGCTTCCTATGCTTGGTAATCATCCCCGAGGAGTACCGTTAGGTTCTCGATCATCTCTTTCTCTGATAATTTGTTGACCATGTAAAGGTCCCTGCGTACATCTGCATCACGTTGATGTGTGACTCTCTGGTACTGAATCTCCTGCCTCAAGAATGTCTTCAGCTCAGGCGATTTCTCAGCTATTTGTACTATGGCACCCCCCCCCACAAAAAAAAGAAGAAAAAAAAGACAAGCTTTATTACGAATGACAAAGTGACAAATTCTCTGAAAATTAACCTATGCTTTAGCCTTGTGTTGAAGTGTAGTTAATGATAGGGGTGGGCTTTACGTGGGTGAAAATACTCTTCTTTTTTTTTTGCATTTTATTGCCCAAGAGGTAGAGGGAATGTCTCACTCTGAAAAAGAACGTATGTTTCAGCCTAACCAACCACTTGCTGTCATCTGGGATGAGAGAGACCTGTACCAAAAGATGGTATATTGGGTTCTACCGGGATGATAATGGGGACGGAACTTTCGGAGTGGATCACCTGATGCGTGCTGGTACCGGAGATGAAATTTGGCAGCATCCACCTGGGACTGATGACATCCAGGACACTATTGAGCAGCAGATTATGCCTATGACCGTTTCAGGAACTGGGAACTTCCTTAGGAGAGAGCTGCATTATGTTTTAAAGGAACTACAGCGTCTAGATAGCCTAATTTTCACAATTCGGCTCTCTATAATGTAATTTTTTCCGGAGAAAAAGAATTTGGCAGTCATTTCTCATGAAATCAATCAATTTAGGGGTAATTAGTAAATATCTAATTGTCCTGGGAACGCCCCTTTTAAATCGCCAAAATGTGACGTCATCTAAAGAACGGACTAATGAACTAAATTCTGTAGATGACGCGTCATGACGTAAGCCAATGAATTGTCAATCACATGTCGATCACGCTGCTGATTCCGGACACTAAATGTGGGTGGGGCGTAAACTGGCTGCTACTGTACATGTAAGTGAGATTTGGCATCAGAAAACTAGTCTTAAATCACTACTCTGTTCATTTTCATGGATTTTTCTTTGGCAAACCTATGTTTCAAGTCATCAACTATGGAATAAGTGTCAAAGTACGTTGTATTCTGTAGGTCCTTTAAGCAACATCGTAGATATTGAAGACATGTTTCTCAAAATATGTTCAAATACAGTTTTTAAAATGGTGTTAATTCAACATTTGATGACTTGTGAGTTTGTGACTATTTTTAGATGCATAACAGATTGCTTGACCCCCAAAACATGGGGTTAGACACCACAAGCAAGTAAAAACACCACAAAATGACAAAGTTATGGCTGAAAATGTGATTTTCAAGGAAAACGGCGGCCATCTTAGATATTGGCCCTGCACACTTTTTTCTATAACCCCAGGCCGAAAATGTTGTCAAGTGTGAGGGTTATGAATGTTATTTTTTCACTTTCAACTTGTTCTCTAGCTTTTTAAAAATGTTCTCCAATGTAATTTACCCATTCATTCCAGATATACGGGCATGGTTCAAAATTGGGTTAAAAAGGGGTAAAAATTGTCAAAATATGCCTTAAAGGGACAGATCCACTTTTACAAAACGTCTGAACAGCTTTCAGTTGACGGATGGGGATCAATGTAACACGCAAAAAAAAAATCAGAGCGAACAGCCCTCTAATTTGGATTCTACGAATGAAAAACGAATGCGTCCCTCCATTTAAACTATATATCGGTCAATAAAGGAGTTCAACTGATTTAGCATAATATTACAACAATATAGTACTAATTCTCGTAAAGGTATTGTGAAGCCGACATTTGTTAACGTATGTCATGGAAAAAGATCTCAAAAAGAAAGAATATATAATTACATGTAGTCAGTTTAAGCGAAGTTTGGGTATTTTGCTTGGTAAACGCTCACACATTAGTACTTATGCGCGGCTCACGTAGCTAGCGGGGGTCACATAGGGATCATGCATACCGATCTGTCACTCCGTGTAATCTATGTACGAACTTACTCACCGGCCAAAAATACGTATGTACATAATTAACCGACGTCCCTCAGTTTATTCAGTTTTAGGTCTATAACTCCACGAAAAAGAGATTTCAAGCCCTAATTTTTTCAGGCATGCTATTAAATGACATTTCCTTTCATATAAGACAATAACCTCGCAACTTTTGAATTTTGGCTTGCAAAAGTGGATCTCTCCCTTTAACACAATATCTGAATATTTTACAGTATTTTTAACTGCATAAGTAGTTCCCTTAACCCCCAAAACATAGGGTTAGACACCAAAACCAAATAAAGAGACCCATTAATGACAAAGTTATGACCGAAAATATGATTTTTAAGGAAAACGGCGGCCATCTTGGATTTTGGCCCTGCACACTTTTTTCTGCGACCCCAGGCAAAAAATGTTGTCATTTCATGTTGAGATAGGGCAAATGGAATACAAAAAAACTGTCCCGAAAATAAAACGAGAAATGACCCATTTATAGCCCACTCCTACTTTAAAGTATGTAATTTGTTTTTATATCCCTCAAAAGAATGTTCTAGCCATGTGATTGGTCAAAATACTGTGCATGAGAGGTATAGTACTTTTGTACAGTAACTTTTTTGTCAGGGGTAACAAACTTTTTGGCCTGCCCAGGGTGGGATAGTAAATTGCTGATACGCATGTAATTGTCATAAGACACGTTGTTAAAAATATGTAAATTAGAAATTAGCGAACGTTTACAGACGAGTTGTCTTGCCGCCATGACGACCCAGTGCGCATAGGCAGCCAATGAAAACATATACGTGCGCATATACGATTGCGCATGTAAATGAATAGTGCTACTTTTATATGTGCTTAAAAGACAATAGAATTAGAGTCTTTGACTTTTCATCATGAATCTTGCTCGTGTGCAGGATTGAGAAAATTGAAATAAAAGACTATCAATTGCTCAATATTACCCATTTTGGGGTTATGAGTCTTTTTGTGAACAGAACAATATGAGGGATATAAAGCAAATAACCCAATCTCCTTACTCGTGTGATGGATGCAAACTATACGTTGCCTCAGTGATCTGGGAAGGTACTATCATGCCTCGACTATGCCTCGGCATAATAGTACCTTCACAGATCACCTCGGCATAATATAGTTTGCACCATCACCCTCCCAGTCGATGGTTATGTGCTTACTTTACTGTAATAAAAGTACATTATATTTATGACTTTTTAAAATCAGGATGGCGATCGTTTCTGGAGAATGCCCGAATGCTACATCAGGGGGAGCACTATCAAGTACCTCAGGATACCAGACGAGGTGATCGACATGGTCAAAGAGGAGGTCGTATCCAAGGGGCGTGGCCGAGGAGGAGGCGGAAGGGGGCGGGGACGCGGCGGACCAGGAAGGGGAGGTAGGTCACTTTCAGATCAAAGTAACTTTATGCTAACATGTAGTAAAATGGCCTGTGCCCATTGGCCAGTGCTGATTTCAACTCGTGATACCATTTTAAGGGGGCCAGTCTGGTAAAAAAAAAAAATCTATCAATTTTTTTAATTTTCAGATCAAAATAATCTGTGAAGTGTAAGCTTTCAGAATATACCTACTTTATGGGATACAGATAATTACTTCTGTGCTTAATTAAGGTTTAATTAATTGGCGTCGACCGTAAAATACACCGAAAAGTGCTCCTTCAAAAATCAGAATTACATATATATATATAATGTAGTCGAATGTGATGAATTATATCTGTGTTAAAATATAGGTTTTACATTAACTTCCGTTTTACCAAAATTAAGGTTTTTTAAACCAAAAATGCTATAACTTGAAAAATATTCATCAGAATTACTTCAAAATTGGCAGTAACATTTGTTTTCATACAACAAACAATCCTATGATAGCTTTTGCACATACATACCTCACAAGCAAAATTATTAACAAAAATCATACGTATTTCTGTTTTTTCTTTGAAATATGCAAATTTTATGTAAATGATGGAAATTATACAAACGGTGTCATAGGATTGTTGTGCATACCATGTACTATCGGAATCACATAAAAGTGCCTTGATATTGTAATCACAATTACAGAAGTAGCAAAAAGAACAAGCACTAAAATATTTGATGAATATTCATGTCCTTCAGAAATTTGCATATAATTTGCATAATTAATGAGATAATTAAATTTCTCAAAAAGATTTGGATTCTCCATTGTCTCATCTTTCCAGAAATATATGGTTTATAGGAGTTTACTTAATTAAGTAATGATTTATTCAGAATTCTTTATCAACTTGCATTTCACTGTATTTTACCAGACTGGCCCCCTTAAGGAAAAAACAGTGCATGTTTTCATATGATACCTGTACTTCCTTGGTTGCATCAGTTTCATTATTTCAGCATGTAATGCTTCTTTCCTGAGAAGTAGTGATGCTGCCCTCTTCTGCTGGAATCTATATATCTGTTTGCATTCACAGTGAACAGATAAATAAATGTATAAGTAGAGGATGATGAGATTTGATGGTGGAGGCAATGTTGAGATTAATATGTGACGACGCACCACAAAAAGAACCAGAAGTCGCTTGGTGTCGAACCGAGAAAAATGAGTTGAAAGTTAAAATTTAAAAAAAATCATGATTTTTTTTTTTAGCGTATTTGATTGAATGGAGTTTCCTCTACAGTTTCATAAAATTTGCTAAGAATTTGGTGCCATAATAAGTGAAATATTAGCGTTTTTCTAAGACATGTCCATTTCAGTTTTCACCAAACTGTATTTTACCAGACTGGCCCCCTTAAGGAAAAAACAGTGCATGTTTTCATATGATACCTGTACTTCCTTGGTTGCATCAGTTTCATTATTTCAGCATGTAATGCTTCTTTCCTGAGAAGTAGTGATGCTGCCCTCTTCTGCTGGAATCTATATATCTGTTTGCATTCACAGTGAACAGATAAATAAATGTATAAGTAGAGGATGATGAGATTTGATGGTGGAGGCAATGTTGAGATTAATATGTGACGACGCACCACAAAAAGAACCAGAAGTCGCTTGGTGTCGAACCGAGAAAAATGAGTTGAAAGTTAAAATTTAAAAAAAATCATGATTTTTTTTTTTTAGCGTATTTGATTGAATGGAGTTTCCTCTACAGTTTCATAAAATTTGCTAAGAATTTGGTGCCATAATAAGTGAAATATTAGCGTTTTTCTAAGACATGTCCATTTCAGTTTTCACCAAAAGTTTAAACATAGAGCGCTCGGTTCGTTCGGGGATCGAGGCGCCAAAACTTGACTCCGCCCCTAACAACAAGGTAATGATTTTGATTGGTTGACACTAATTGGCATGTTTTGGACTGTGTGTGCTACATGTAAACACTACGTTGGGAATACGTAGCACGCGCAGAGTTTTAAAACGAATTATTCCAATGCAATGATGCATGGCAGCTTGTATACTACTGTACAGTGCGTGCATACTTCTGACCTCTACTAGGTACAGGTGAATGGTATCGTCCCGGATCCCGCTGATTGACCATTGACAATTTCTATGGCATTGCACTGACTGTCTATACTGCAGTGCCCCCTGGGCAGTGCCTACCTATTGTTTCACAACCACTTGCGAGCTGCGCCGACACGCTTGTGTGCACAATCATTATGTGCTGTTACATTTTGTGTGTTTTTTAGTAACGCTAATCGATCGCAAGTTCTTAGGGGCCATGTACATAGTACGTACGCATTCACGCCGATGCGTACGGTATGCATATAGGGATAGGGGGAGGGGTCCCAACGTTTGCGTACGCAAAAAGAAAAACAAGCTAATAATGTTCCACGATGTTTTATAGGTAAAACTGTCCCTACTAAACACAACCCAAAAAGACAATTCCCCCTAATCAAATAGCACAACTTTTTAACGAAAAGGTTTAAGCAAAATAACTCGGCAGGATTGTTCTACACTTATTGATTAATATCTGGAGATTGACCTATATATATTGAATTATATGAGCAATGCGGTTGGGGCATTATGATAATTCCATAATCACGACAAAACACTAAACAAAGTAAATGCAACAATTAAACTGTATTATTTTAATAGTCCCAAACAAGGATGTAGTAAAAACTAACGCCCAACAATTTTCTTAAAAAAACAAACATATTTTTAATATCGTTTTGCTGGCATTCAAAAGTTTAACAAGTAACAAAATTGCATCACATTTCTACATGAAATTCCAAAAACAAGTGCTATTAACCTGCACGCTAATGATCAAATTTTTGCTTATTTTGTTGCTTTTTGTGTTCATTGTTAGTTTGTTTCTACTAAGCTTTCAATTGTAATGCAATTTTGTAAGTAGAATACAAAATCATTGGCATTGTGTAGATCTTACAAAATATTATTATTCGCGACTTTTTGAATGAACCACCTGCACTGGCGCCGAGTGCTATGAGTATTAGTACATCGATGCGCGCGCTCGTACTCCCCGCCTACGTCCGGGAGCGCAGTGCTCGGCAAGTATAGGGTACGTACAGGTCTGCTTGCTTACAAAAGTTTTTTTTTATGAGCCAAGTCGTGAAGATAAGAAGCTTGCACAAGTGAAAAGGCTCGACTGAGCAAAAGAACTTATACACAAAACCAATCCTAGCAAAGTCATGCGCGCGCGCACACACAAAACCGCTCGTTATACGCCTAAATGGTCGCGGTTACTAGGTCTTTTGGGGGTCTTTTGTTCCGACCGATGTGAATAGAACGAACCCGCTCGATCCTTTAAGGATCAATGATTGCACCTGCCAGCTCCTTAAAAATAGAAAGTAATCTTTGAGGGCTGTTTTCTCGATAAAATAATTTCCAAAACGCCCCTCCAACGTCTCATTTAAAACCATGTATCTCCGCAATAACACAAAATTATGTATCGTGTTGGGTATCAAATTAAAGAGGAAGAAAAGGAGAAAACGACCGTACTATTAACTCAATTTCGACCTTGGTCGAGAAGTGCATCTTTTTGATGAGTGTCATCACATATGAGAATTGCTCTCTTTGTAGAAAAAAAAAGCCTTACAAATTGGAAAAGGTACAAGAATTCAAAACAAATAGGAAGAAGTCCTCTCTGATATGATCATAAATATTGGATTTGTCAGCTCCATGCATATTATTAAGCAGTCATGACTTTTTCTAACATCATGTAGTGGTCAACATGCCTTGATGCTAGACATTGTGGTACTGCCCTCTAGTGCCAAGTTTGGAACATGTTCTAGTTCCTCCATGGACTGTGTCTCTTGGACCATTCCCTTTTATTGACGTGTAGACTTTGACTTTGGTCAGAGCACCAGTATAGTAAATCAGAGATCTCCGGCTTAGAATCCCAGCGAATCCCATTTTTCTTTGCTTATTTTCATTTACTGAATATATTCCTGGTCAGTTTATTCTACGTTTTAAATGACTTTGACTTTGACTTGCATTTGATGGTTTTCTGTGAGAAATAGTAATACTGCCCCTTTGTATTAAACCATTGGGATGGAAGGCTTTTAGCCATAGTTATAACAGTCAACTTTTTCCAATCCCTGGCATTCCAGTGGTTG
The DNA here is from genome assembly GCA_037951105.1 of Echinarachnius parma. Lineage (NCBI taxonomy): Eukaryota > Metazoa > Echinodermata > Echinoidea > Clypeasteroida > Echinarachniidae > Echinarachnius > Echinarachnius parma. The sequence continues at coordinate 7,798 of JBAMJV010008884.1, read as the reverse complement.
CAATTTCTTCACTTTGTTACACTTCTCCTGTATACTGATTTGCAGAATAAAATGATAATAATATACAAATATACCAAGCTGTGAGAAAGTATAGTGGAAATTATATATCTGAGGAGGGACTGGCATAGAACTATTTTTTCCGAGGGGCGAAGCCCCGAGGACAAAAATAGTAACTATGCCAGTCCCTCCGAAGATATATAATTTCCACTATACTTTTGAACTAAAAGCTTGGTATATTTGTTTTATATCCCTTCAGTTTGCTCTATATCCTTCGCATGATTATAATCATCGCACAAATAAATGATTTCAATTAAACTTAAGTATTATAAAGGAAAACAAACCATTGATCATAGAACCATCACTGCACTATGTTCTATTTGTGACACTGGCCCCCTTAGCGCAATAGTCCTGGCACATTCATGGTTACGCGCATTAACAACTAATGCGCACACAAATGCAAAACGCGCGCATCAAAGTGAATAATTAACCCGCTTTACATTCACACGTGTGTAAATGAATCGGAAAATAGCTATTCGTACATTACATACATTACATGAAATGAAATTAAATGAAATGAATTATTGTCACGACCATGGAAGGACACCGATGCAAAATGTGCACCATTTTCGAAATTGTTTACTTCGAAAACCGCTATGTTATACATGAAATGCATCTCTAGAATATTGTTTTGAATTTGTTGATATTCACGGGTGAAAATATTCTGTATTTCGTTTTAAATTACTCTTTGGGAAATCTCGTCGAGCATCTTTCGCAAGCTAAAACAAGACCTCCGCTCGCAGAGAAGCTGTTATTACACGCATGTCTATGGGCAATATAATCTATAACGTTATTTTCCTGGTATCGGCAAAAATAGTGAAAAATATTCACCGATTTCAGATTTATAGTGAAAATAATTGTTATTGTGAGAGCCCCAATTGACCAATCACAGTTCTAGAATACTCATGAATATTCATAGAAGGGATATAATAAATAATAATCATATAGCTTTGTTTTCTTTTGATCTGAATCCGTATCATGGACTGATTTGTTTATGAGCCACTGAAAATGTGAGTAACGTCAGTAATGCGTTCGATACGAACGGTTAGACATTATGACCAAGTAATAATTGTGCCGGCATTCTTCCAAATTGTAGCTAAATGTAATGCTTCAACGAGTGATGATACTGCCCTCTTGTGTTGAGATTCTAATAGGTCAGTGTCTTTGGTACAGGTCCCTTTTTTTTATGGGCAATCAATCTTGACATTGATGTTCGGAGTCTCAATGTCACGGACATAAATCGGCAATAAACTTCAGGTTTTTCATATTGGACTGGGGGGCTTGACAGGGGTCTTAGATGACAAACTACATGTATGTATGTCTGGGAAACTTGCCATCTTTATACATGTGGTCCTGTTTTTCATAGGCCTTTAAAAAACATTTAGTTGACATTTAGAGTACTTAGTTTTAAAATACCAGCTCCACAGGTATTCTGGAATCTGATATGTCTGGAATAGCTGGCACAACTTTATACCTGTGGTTCTGTCTTATGGGCCTTTAAAACATTTAGTTGACATTTAGAGTAACTTTTAAATTCCGGCTTCATCATAGTAGTTGGAATTACTGTGCATAAATTGGAGTTTCCACGAACCATATATTCAGCAATTCTGGTAAACTTGTTGGTATGCGGGTTGGGGCTAACTTTTGAGTGATACACAAGTTGCATGTTCATGGTCATATCTCCAGGGGGGACGCAACATCTTGTAGACATGTACTTCCTGTTTCATGGCGCCATTAAAAGTTGATATTGACATTTAGTATTTAACCGTCCAAATAAAAATAGCATGTTTATCACGGTGGTACCTGTAGGATACATCCATTCATTACAGTGCCAGTAATTTATCTGTGTGGCCCGTTACAAGTGCTGTGGTTGCAATAGATTTGTGACCCATACGTAAAAGCTACTTCACGAAGGAGGGGATGCACTTAATGTGTGTTGGGTGGGGGAGATTTAAATTAATTTAGTTTTGGCAAACAATTTTTTTTTTGTAGGGCATGCAGAATTATACATTCACATAAAATATGGGGGACAATGAAGTGGGGACTTGTGCATAAGGGGGTGCTGCGGTTGTCATTTTAAAAGACAAATTGCATAGATCTTATTTGCAAATAGAAAAAATGGAAATATATATATGTTATGAATGGGTTTATTTCTTACTGTGGGTCTCATAAAATCATAAATAGGCCTAAAAATAGTTAAGTGTGGGGGTTGGAAGAGGGCAGGGGTTGATCGAGGCTGAGAGGACATTTTGCAAGTTTTGTTGATGAGGTTTCAGAAAGATTTGTGGTCGAGGGGGAAGGTGGTAAATAAAACTGTGGATCCCATAATAATCATAAATTTGGCCAAAGAAAATAAATTATGGAATAGGAAGAAGGGGCGCGGATGATGGGGGCTGAGGTTCTTGTCATTAATACACGTCACATCTTGCTAGTACTGAGATACATTTTTTTTGTACATAAAGGTTTGTGAAAAGGTGTCAGAAACCTGTTTTGTATGAAATCGGCAAAAGATTTGTTGGGGAGGGAGAATGTCGTTATTGCGACCGGAGCTCATACTAATCATAAACCTGGGCAAACAAGAAATAAATTATGGAATAGGAAGAAGGGGGGCATGGTGATTGGGGCTTCTCATCATAAGTTCACACCAGACAAGGGCCTTGTAAGGTTTGTGAAGAGTATAAAATGGGCAAAATACTTGTGAAGGGGGAATGTGGTATTAAATAAAACGATAGATCTCATGATAATCATAAACTTGGGCAGAAATAATAAATCTTGGCATAGAGAGAGGGGGCGGGATGATGGGGTCTGCGATTCTCGTAAAAATTTTCATTTGTAGGTGAAGAGGTGTTGGAAACGGGATCAGTATGAAATTGGCAACAGATTGGTGGTAGAGGCCCAGGGGGAATGTGGTAATATGAGACTGTGGACCCCATAATAATCATAAACTTGGCCAAATAAATAAACTTTGGAATAGGAAGTATAACATCATCACTGGCATACCAGGGGGGGGGTTATTTCGTCCACTTAAATTACCGAGGCCGAGGTGGGGGGGGGGTGTCTGTCAAGAATTGTTGAGGCCGAGACCGAGATCAGTAAAAAAAAATTGAGGTCGAGACCGATTTCGGGGTTGCAACCCCCCCCCCCCCCCCCCTCAAAAAAATAACAGTCATTTTTTCATCAAAGGAGGGGGGGGGGGTTGAACTCCCCCCCCCCCCCGACTACGCCTATGAACATGATTTATTTCAGAGTTGGAAAACCCTATTGTAAAAGGTATTTGTTAATGGTTGCTGCAGTTCTCATCATAAGTTCACACCATACAAGGGCCTTGTACTTGGGTTAGTGAAGAGATTTCAGAAACCTGTTAAACAGTATAAAATTGGCAAACTACTTGTGAAGGGGGAACGTGGTAAAGGAGACTGTGGATCTCATAATAATCATAAACTTGGCGGAAGAAAATAAACTATGGAATAGGAAGAAAGGGTGGGATGATGGGGGCTGCAGTTCTCAACATATGTTCACACTAGACAAGGGCCTTGTAAGGTTTGTGAAAAGATTTCAGAAACCTGTTAAACAGTATAAAATTGGCAAAATACTTGTGAAGGGGGAACGTGGTAAAGGAGACTGGATCTCATTTTAATAATCATAAACTTGGCGGAAGAAAATAAACCATGGAATAGGAAGAAAGGGTGGGATGATGGGGGCTACAATTCTCATCTGGCTCGGGTTTGGAGGAAGTTTATAGGTCATGAGGTGTCAGTAAATAGCTGAGTATGAAACAGGCAAAAGACTTGAAAAAGTGTTTGGGGTTTTTTTTCGGGGGGAGGGGGGGGGGGGAGTTGGGTCTAAAGGTTCTCATAAGTTTGGGCAAAAAGAACAATAATCATGGAATAGTATAAAGGGGCAGGGTGACAGGGTCTGCAATGCTCATCATAAATTCACATCTTGCTGGGGCTAAGAGGAAGTTTATAGGTCAAGCGGTGTCAGTAAGCGGCTGAGTGTGGAGAATTCAGAAAGATTGGCAAAAATGTAGGTCGCTTCCCCAATAAACATTTGAATATGTTTTAATCTGCTATTATAATGCATTGCTAGAATTCAACCTTTTGGCCCTGTGGCCCAGTCAAGCAAGTAAAAACAAGATTTTTAAAATTCTAGTGGCCGTAACCTGAATGTGGTCTGTTATATTTGGTTCCCAATTGGGTCCAGTTGAATTTAATTTTAGGACCAATGACATTTGGTGGTTTGAAGCTTATTTTTAATGTTCTTGGGCTGGCTGTCGGTCCTGCGCTAATTTTGAGCACTGTATAGTGCAATTAAAAAGTGTGTTACAAGGATGGGTCTGTCTCAGCATTACAAGTACAAGTACAGTAATTTTCCTTTCTTGATTTTGAAAGAGATTTCTCGTTACTAGTGCAGTAAGTTTGCAGACAAGTAAGTTAATTACAGATTCGTCATTGTAAGCTACTGGACACAATTCTGCCGATAACTTTGAATAAATCAGTTGAATCAGGGGTATGGGCTCATTACTTAAATTTCTCACAAGCTTTGGAATATAATATTTTGCTGATTGCACACAAATCAGAAAGCTAATTAGATTCTGTGTGCCACCTTTGTCATGAAGATGTGATCAGTACCACTAATTACAAACATTGTCTGGTCTGATAAACTTTTGTTCAATATCTTCACAGGCTATTTCCTCAATATGTTGCTGATTGCACACAAATCTGAAGCAAATTAGATGCATGTAATAGACTGGTTTCCATGTGCCACCTTCATTGATCATGAAGATGTCAACAATACCATTAATGGCAAATTCTAGAATAAATATTAGATACTGTACCCATTGGGTGATTTCAAGTATGGTGTTTAGGGCTGGTGTTAGTGTTTATTACACACAAACACCAGTTTGATAAACACTAACACCAGCCCTAAACACCATACTTGAAATCACCCATTGTGTCTGGTTCATCATTAAAAAGATCATTCGACTCATTGCGATTCGATATCTTCACAGGTTATCTTCTCAATATTTTGCTGATGGCGCACAAATCTGAAGCTAATTAGATTTACATGTAGGTTGATTTCCGTGCCCACCTTCATGAAGTTGTCAACAATACCATTAATTACAAATACTAGAATAAATACTACATGTAGATACTGTACAAACCGTGTATGGTTCATCATCGTTAACAAATCATATTTGCTGATGGCACACAAATCTGAAGCTAATTAGATTTACATCTATAGGTTGGTTTCCATTCCCACCTTCTTCATAAAGATGTCAAGTGTCAATAATACCATTAATTGCAAATTATAGAATTTTTGCTAAATTGTTCAAACTGTGCGTCAGTGTCTGGCCCATTAAAAAGTAATTTGATTCATTTTGGTTTGATATCTAATATGTACCTCCTTAATATTTTGTTGATTGCACACAAATCTGAAGCAAATTAGATGTATGTAGGTTGGTTTCTGTGTGCCAACTTATTCATGAAACAATTCTGTTAATTACAAATTCTAGAATTTAAACTAGGTTGTACAAATTGTGTCCGGTCCATCATCGTTAAAAATCATTCTAAAGTCTTATTGCTATTTGATTTATTTTCACAGCCTATCCTCTCAATATTTTGCTTATTCCGCAGTATGCACACAAATCTGAAGCTAATTACATTTATACACCGGTTTGAAGATCTCAACAATACCATTAATTACAATTTCCAGAATAAGTACTTGATTGTACAAACTGCGTGTATGGTCCATCATCGTTAAAAAGTCGTCAGAATTAAGGCAATTAAGAGACCTGGAGAAACGCAGCGGCGTCTACCCTGCCAATAATCATCAAAAAGTCGTCAGCTGCGGCGTAATTACGTTAGCATCCACTAAAATGGAGCCTAATGCTGCTCGCATCTGGGGTACCCTTGAGATGCCTTCCTTTGAGGGTGCCGCACGCAGCTAGGGAAATGTGGCAAAAAGCAGTGGGAATTCTTACATGAGCTTTGAAGAAGAAGAAAAAATGGCAAAAAAGAAGCGGGAAATCCACCATGAGCTTTAAAGGGATAGTTAGATTATAATACATTTATGAGTACAATTTCGTTGCTCAAGTTATTAATCCATTTTTGCGATGCTAGACATCTTTTTTGCCTGGTGTCTCATTCGGGCAAGTAGAATAAGTATTTTTTTTCTTCAAATTTTGGAGGCCCGAAGCTAGAATTGGGTGGCCCTAAACAAAGAGAAACATAACAGTTATAATTGTTAATTTCATTTGCACTGTCTGTCAAGTAGTATTTGACAGTGATGATATTATGGTTGCCTGAAGCTTTTTTTACTAGCCCCAGGCCACTGGGCCAGTGCTTGTTACGAGTCCCGCAATAAGTAAAATATCATCTTAAATGTAAGTTATTAATCAATGTTGACCAGGGGACAGTTTCATTCTGATTTTAGACTCTTTTTAGTATCTTTTTAGTATCTTTGAAATCTTTGTCAACTGAGGTAGTACTATTTAATATTTTTATAGTATGAAATAGAATATGCATTTGCCCACATTAGTACAAAGTTAATTGGAATGCCTGTTAATGAACTTAATGTAGAATATTTTCTAACTGTGTCTAAATGAGATGTATTGAACTTGCTTTTGGTGGTTTTATAGTACCGCAAACCGGGGTGACTTTGGCCGCCGGGGTGACTTTTGCCTAACTTACTTTTGCCACTTTTTTAGATAAATGTATTTTTATCAAGCCTCACTTTTTAGAACAAATTTCTTATTGTTATAAATATATTCTTATTGGGTAATGTATAGAATCAGATATTAGTTCTAAAGAGTGAAAAGTGATGAAAATATAGCCTTCTCAAAAAGTGGCCAAAGTCACCCCGGTTTACAGTACTTAGAGAAATTGAATATTCAACACTGTCACGTTTTTGCCCACATTGGCACAAAGTTAAGTGGAATACCTGTTACAAACAAGTAATGTAGAATGATTGAAAAGGGGATTATTGCGTTCGTTCTGTGGAGCGCACATGTCTCCATCTGTGTGATGGGGATCAACAGCAGGTTGTCAAACTCGACCATACGTCTCGTTTGTTAATGTCCGACTCCGTCAGGAACTGAGAATTTAGACTTCTCTAGAAACAAGGAATAGTTTGTTTGTGTATTGTTGTTTACACCTCCAGTATATTTCAATTTCAATGTTGGTTTGTATGTCAGGGTCAGACTTCTGCTAAAATAAGAATTTTTTTTTTTTTTTTGACTCAAGTTTGCTTCTCAATTTCTCAATGTGTTTTGTCAAGTTTAGACTTATAAATGTTACGACAAGGGATGTTTTGAGTTTTTTTTGTTAACACAATCAGCTACAAAATATTTCTCAACTTTTCACTATGTTAGTCCGGTTTTTTGTTTGTTTGTGTGTATTTTGTTATAGCAAATTTCTCATTCTCAACTGTTAGTAGATGTGTGGGTTGTCATTTTTGTGCTGTTTATGCAAATATTTGGTGGGTCGGTGGATTTGTGGCATTTTATTATCTAGAAAATCAGTGTTTCTGATATTGTTATAGCAAATTTCTCATTCTCAACTGTTAATAGTACGAGATGTGGATTGTGCTGTTTATGCACATATTTGGGTCAGTGCGTTTGTGGCATTTTATTACAAAAAAATCAGTGTTTCTGATATTGACATAAAACAGTAATATTGTATTAGAGACTGTCAAAATGCAGCAAACTTCATTTTCTTCTGTTAAAAGGAGGAATTGTTTG
>JBAMJV010008883.1:0-72147 GCA_037951105.1 Echinarachnius parma | reverse complement strand
ATTTTTAAATCATTCGTAGCGCGGTTATCGATCCCTCGATCATGAATTGTGAATCGTGTTTGTACCGTGCTTGTCATGGCAGCTACCGTACCTTGATCATCTACTCCTACGTGCGCTCCTAAAAGCTATCTTTTAGCTCTTCGTAGTGCTTAGTAGTGTTTCGTAGTGAATTCATAGTGCTTCGTAGTGCTTCACGGTGTTCGCGGTGATTGGTAGGACCGCTATTTATTGCCCGCACATCGCAGAGCTAGCTTGGTGCATAGGCATAGCGAGAGTAGTCGCGCCGCGCCGCCCGCCGGTCAGGGCCGGGGAAGACCCTAGCACCGTACCGCTCTGCATGTTGCAGATGCGGCACCTACATAATTTAGGAGAGCTAACTAAACTTGCTTTAAAAATTCTTTAAAATAGAAGAGAAAGTATATTTTTGCCATATATGGATACTTACACGGTCACTCAACGTAAATATAACACTCTGGTTGGTTTTCCCACCTTTTAGTTCCCTTTATCAGCAAAATGTTACTTGAGTCTTGAGAGCTGACACAGTTCACCAGACAGACTGCGCGCGTGGCAATTAAAAACAGTATGGAAAGCTAAGTGCTTGCAATATGGTATGCACGTAGTATGGACTGAAACATAATAAACAAATTAAAATACAGACTGTCCCAGATAAAACGAAACCGGGTTTCATGGCAGAAATTTTCTGTCATAATGAATAATTTCCTTGATGATATATATGTCTGGAAAGCTCTGTGTCTCTTCTTTCATTTGATGTACAACTTATGGCACATAATTCAAGCATGACTGAATTAGAACAATGGAAATGGGTGTTACATATATTCCATTTGCACGCATAAATTTTAAGTTTGGGTGAGTTTTAAGGGTTGTAAACGTACTTATGTTTAAAAAGGACAAACTCCACATAAAAGTTCATATTTTTATCTTTTACATGACACCTCATGCTAAACAAATAAATGATTTATGCCAGAGAGCGAGTACAATGAAAACATGAATGATTTCTGCCCAAATGAGTGAAAGTTGAGTAAGAAATCGGTCAGCTTTCTTGAATTAGCAGCTGACAATAGACTTTGATGCATGAGTGAATTTACACAAACATGGGGATCAGGGAAAACATGGGAAACAGGCTAGATCAGGAAAGTTATCATTTGGGCTGGAATCAAGCATGTTTTCATTGTACTCGTTCTCTGGCATAAATCAATTATTTTTTAATCATGAGGTGTCATATAAAAGATAAAATTATGAATTTGTATGCGGTATAATATGTCCTTTTTCAAAATAAGTACGTTTACTACCCTTAAAACTCACCCCAAAACCTCACCCAAACTTGCAATTTCTGCGTGCAAATAGAATCTTGGTAACACCCCTTTCCATCGTTCTAATTCAGTCATGCGTGAACTATGTGCCATAAGTTATATATCAAATGAAAGAAGAGACACAGAGCTTTTCAGACATATATATGTATCATCAAGGAAATTATTCATTATAACATAAAATTTCTGCCATGAAACCCGGTTTCGTTTTTTCTGGGACAGTCTGTATTTCAACTAATGTGTAAACACATTATTTTGTAGATCTTGTGTAATTATTTGCTAAATATCGTGCATGTGTCAGTGTGTGTGTGTGTGTGTGTGTGTGTGTGTGTGTGTGTGTGTGTGTGTGTGTGTGTGTGTGTGTGTGTGTGTGTGTGTGTGCGGTGTGGTCAAAGGGGGGGGGGGGGGGGGGGGGGGTTGGCCCACCGATTGGCCCGGGGACAGGATGAGGATGGGCAAGTTGAGTTGAACACTGTGTTGAATTTTGAATCCCTTTTATAATGTTAAGTTACACTACCACTTTGCCAATCCTTCCTTCTATGAGATATTACAAAAGGTATACTACTGATAATGCACTTGTTTATTTAAGCGGGGGGGGGGGGGGGGGGGGGGGGCGGGGGGCATTTCCCCAGTCAGAAGTCTTGGCTTGCCCCCCCCCCCCCCCCCCCCCCCCCCCCGGACCTCCTGCCCCCTTGGACAAGAAATGACGAAGAAATCGCGCTCTTTGGAAATACATGTATTATACCTTTTAATTTCTATGTGCATGATCGGGCTAATTGTCGCCGTGCATGGTTGGACCATTTTGGTTGCACCAATTTTTTTTTTGTTTTTTGGTGGGGGGTGGGGGGGGGGGGGGGGCAGATAGCAACATTTTTGGGCGCACTTTATGTATTTCTTTATTTTTCAAAAATCTTTAGCCTTATATGTTTCAGTTGTTTTGTCAAATTAATTGTAGGGGGCATAGTATGCATTCTGTGCCCCCCCCCCCCCCCCCCCCCCCCCGTCGGCGCTACACCACTGCCTGGAACAGCCCGAATTGTTGTAAACTTTGGTAATGTATACAGTCTTAGCTAAAACTATTATAATCATGCACATTCTCATTGCCGAGGTGAGAGAAATTTAATTGTCTATTTGCTTCATCATTGAACAAACGGATGTAATAATAAGAAGGATAATGCAATCACTTATTTAGGTAATAGGCAAAATAGTCTATATACTTCCCGTCGGTATGTTGTTTATTTTGTCTTATTATACTAGTAATTCTTTTAGGTCAAACTAATGTTGTTTTAATAGTCAATCATAATTTTCGAGGCAAATAGGGTACTAGTAATTTCAAGAATTCTACTACGACTCTTTTTGTTGTAAGTTTGGCTGAAAACCTGTCGGATCATGAAAATGCAAGGCCCCACCAGTGCCCCCTTACACAGGTTACGGGGTTACGTCTATATAGCTACGCCACTTATTTTGCTTGAATACAAGCATTGATAATACTTTAAAAGGATAGTTGAGTTTTGGTATAGACCCAACTAACAATTGGACATTTTCTGAATGTTCTAAACAGGTTCAAAGTTGGTTATTTGGACGTTCTGTGAAAACGTTTTTAAAACGTCTATTTGTGGAAGGTTGAAAACGTTTTTAGAACGTTCAAAATGGACGTTTTTAGAACGTTGTTTATTGTTTAAACGTTAGAAAAACCAATAAAAAACCTGTCATGTATTTGCTTTCAAGTGCAATGACCAGCAGAACGTTTTAAGGACGTTTTTTAAACGTTCATTAAAGACGAAGACCTATCTATTTTTTTATACGGGACCTAATAAAAACGTTTTGTAAACGTTTTGTAAACGTTTTGTGTTTGCTGGGGAGGGCGCTATACAATTTTGTTTTGTTTTGTGAGTTAATGAAAAAACTGAGCGGCAAATTTGAAAGAGCATATATTTGTAATGACATGCAGGATCAACTTTATTTGATCAAAATCGTTTCAGAAACGGCTGGAATATCCATAAACAAAACCGTTTGTAATAATTGAGGGGCCCCACGAACATTCGATAATTTTGAACCAGCCGTTAAACAAATTTTAAAAATGCTTCCTCTTTTTAAAATATTATAGTTAGAAAAGAGGTTTTTAAATAGTTGTTGATTACCTCTCTATCTAATTACTACATGTATTTCAACAAAACATCACTTGCACAATATTTTATTTCAAATGGTTGAAACCAATGAGTTTTTAAAGGTATCGTTGAGTATTGGTATTTCCCGAAGTGCCCCCCGATATTTTTTTTGTGAGATAATGAAAAACTGACTGTCAAATTTGAAAGAACATACAATTTTAATGACAGAATAAATTTATTTGATCAAAATCGGTTCAGAAACGGCTGAAATATCCATATCCATTTGTATATTTGTATTCAAAAGATTCTTCACCGGCAATCACCGGGGGATATTAATTTTGGACTTTTAAGAGAGAAAAAAAGTGCTTAAAGGGATAGTTGAGTTCTGGTAAAGAGAGTACAGGATTGGTCAAACTGAATTTCAGTAAGCAAAACATGCAGCATTACATTACAAACTAATATTAGTTAACTCCACCATGCTCGAAATGAATAAATCATTAGGCCTACAAATGAGTAATGACTAAGTAAAAAGCCTGTTATCATTAAAAAAAAGAGCCGTTAAAACTCAAGAGGGCGCTCTCTAAACACTCATCGGTTTAAATCATTTTTAATAAAATATATTGTCCATGTGATGTTTTGCTGAAATAGTGATAAAATACTAATAGAGAGATAATCAACAACATAGTACAACAACTATCTAAAAACCTATTTGTAATTTTTTGAAAACGGAGGAAGCATTAAAACAAAATGTAAACGGCTGGTTCAAAATTGTCGAACAAAATTATGTGGGGGCCCACATTTATTACAAATGGTTATGTTTATGGATATTTCATCCATTTCCGCCGATTTTGATAAAATAAAGTTTATTCTGTCATTAAAATTGTATGCTCTTTCGAATTTGACACTCAGTTTGTCATTATCTCACACAAAAATTATTTTGTGTAGCGCCCTCTATACCAAAACTCAACTATTTGGAAAAAAACAAATCTGAATAGGTTTTTAAAAAGTCGTTGATGATATCTCTATTGAATCATTATTTTAACAGAACATTAAATGCACAATTTTGTATGAAAAATGGCTAAAACCAGTGATTTTTTAAATAGCGCCCTCTTGAGTTGTAACGTCACTTTTTGAATGATAACAGGGGTTTTACTTAGTCGTTTGTAATTGTGTATACTTTTTGAGCATGGTGAAATTATAACTATTACTTTGTACCGTAATGGTGCACGTTTTGGTTACTAAAGTTAAGTTTAACCAATACTCAACTATCCCTTTAAAGAGCGCCTTCTTGAATTTTACGGCTCTTTGTGAATGATGACAGGCTTTTTATTTAATAGTCGTTTGTATTACTCTTTTCGAGCATGGTGGAGTTATACCTATTAGTATTAGTTTGTAATGTAATGGTGCAGGATTTGGTTACTAAAATTCAGTTTGACCAAAACTGTACTCTCTTTTACCAAAACTCAACTATTCCTTTAAGTACTTATGGTTTTAATATTTGTTTTGAATGAACGCCAACATTATAAAACAACAATAACACCAAATTTAGCCAATACAAAAAATGTGCCATTCGTTGTTTTCACTTTGAGTGATTGCACAGTTAACTTATGACCTAGGGTTAATTTATGCACGGATTATCACTCCCACGAAAAAAATTGCTTGCGAAATTAAAACGTGAGATGGCTTCCCAACGATGAAAACATGGCAGAAATCGTCACGACAGACGGGCCCGAAACCGGGGCAGGATTCATTTCGGACGTCGAAAATAAAATTCCAGATGATGAAAATTCGTCGTCGATATTTGCAGAAGTGAAGGGTGATAATCAGCAGACGTCGGACCCCATAGTCAGCAGTCCCGAATACGGCAAACGACGAAGAGCGCAGCATGATTACAGACGCTTATCCAGTTCGGGCTACATGGAAGATACGTATTGTGACTATAGGCAGCGGTACTCTAGCACGAGTGACCCCGAGCTCTCCCCGTCGCCAAGCAGACCGAAACATAGGAGTTCGAGCAAAGGAGACGAAAAAGATACCTTTTCAAGTAATGAGATATTATTAGCTTTAATATCGCAAAATTTAACCGAATCAATAGTTTATTGAACAACATTAGAACCAGAAGAATTGAAATATTGAATATTAATAATAATATCACAGTCGGATCACTGCCATTAATAATATAATGTAAACTTTAAATTTTATTTTGAATAAATTCATTTGTTTTTAAATTTAAGTTAAGAATTAAGTTTAAAATATTTTATTTAAAACAAATGTATCGACATTATTGTGTGCATGGTGGTAATTTCAAACAAACAACAATAATAATGATATACACATCAATTCGGATGGTTGTATTTCTATTTGTAATTGTGTGTGATTTAGTCAAGAAGACGAAAGGGAGACATTTACATTAACATTTGGACGTTTTTTTAATGTCATACCTTACGTCTTAGTACACTGTGTACACGAACTGTACTCGGGTAAATTTAACAACGTCTTAGCCTACCCAAAACCCCCAAATTTGGTTGGAAATATTTAGGCTACTCACCTGAATTTTGACGACCAGGCAGATGAGTACTCCCTTTATGAAGATGTCCTGTCCTAAAGATGTTTACAAGTTGTCGTTCTAGACAAATCCAAACGTTTCCAAAGGAAAACACAGCCAGACGTTCGACGTGCCGCCATTCCTGTTACATGTAAACACAGTCGCGGGTTACGCACGTGTAGTAGGTATTGTATTTGCGCTTTGCATGCCGTGTATAGATATTTGCATAATATACGTGAATAGCTCATCAGGAAGACTGGTAAACATATTATCAAATACACCCGCAAGACTAACATCCGAGATTTGTATAATAGTGAATAGCTATTATACAAATCTCGGATGTTAGTCTTGCAGGTGTATTTGATAATATGTTTACCAGTCTTCCTGATGAGCTATTTGCGTATATTATGCAAATATCTATACACGGCATGCAAAGCGCAAATACAATACCAACTACACGTGCGTAACCCGCGACTGTGTTTACATGTAACAGGAATGGCGGCACGTCGAACGTCTGGCTGTGTTTTCCTTTGGAAAAGTTTGGATTTGTCTAGAAAAACAACTTGTAAACGTCTTTAGGACAGGATATCTTCATGAAGGGAGTACTCATCTGCCTGGTCGTCAAAATTCAGGTGAGTAGCCTAAATATTTCCAACCAAATTTGGGGGTTTTGGGTAGGCTAAGACGTTGTTAAAGTGACCTGAGTACAGTTCGTGTACACAGTGTACTAAGATGTAAGGTAAGGCTGTCGATTTCGGGTATATTTACCACCCGGGACTCGCGATAATTTTTCGGGCGAGTCCCGGGTACCCGAAATTTATCAATTTGTTGATTTCGCTATAGGCATGTCACGCCGCTGGGAAACATGTTCATTCAAGTGACAAAAATGCAGCGCATTTATGACAATAAATCATCTTACATACAGCAAATTCGTAAATCTATTTTTTGCTTTTTTTCGGGATATCGAGTATCGATTTTTGCGCCCGGGACTCGACATTTTTCGGCGGGACCCGGGTACCCGGGACTCGTCAACAGCCTTAATGTAAGGTATGACATATTTAAAAAAAACGTCCAAATGTTAATGTAAATGTCTCTACCTTTCGTCTTCTTAGACTATGTGTGATTACTTACACATTTAATTTTAAATAATATTTATTCCTATTTATTTGTGAACAAACTCTGTTTCACTTTCAGTGTTCGTCTGTTTGATATCCTTTGCTTTGGCTTTACACATTTCTATCAATCAGAGAAAGAGTAACAGCATGCAGTTGAGTGCCGATTCATTAAAAAAGGTTTTTTTTTTTTTTTTTTTGGTACATGTATTGACTATTGCCTTAGTTTGCATTTTCTACCAAAGCGTGCTCATGACTTGTGCATGCACGACATTAAGTCTTTAAAAAACTGATGGCTGATGCTCTATGTAACTGTATACTAATAGAGCATCGGTTCTTTAAATCATGCATGGCTGCATGCCATGTCTTGGGCATGCTTTCTGAGACTGAGAGAATGCCAATTTTTTGTCTAATTGAGCCAAACTTTACAATTTAGGTGATTTTTTTTCTTTCTTTTCTCTAGGTGAGATGAAGCCAGTACTCAGCCCTGGAGCAGCAGCAGCAGCAACATCACCACCTGCAAGAATTGTTAAAAAGGATGGCCTGTTTGAGCTCAAGCTTCACATAAAGAAATCAGATATTGTATCACCTCGTAAGCCCAAGAAACACAAGCATCACCATCGGCATCACCACGGGCACCACCACCATCAGCATCATCAAGGAGAGAGTCGGCAGAAAGGTGATCATCCACAGACACGAGAAAATGACAATAGTCAGGTGCAGCAAAGTGCGTCATCTGCTTGCATTCCATCACCCCAAATATTACCATCACCATCTCCTTCACCACTCAAACAAACTTCTTCTGAGATGCGCTTAGAGCCCCCTTCTCCATGCAAACCTGAAAGTCCAAGGGTTGTCCAAGGACACTCCTTTTTCTCAGATAAAGAATATGCTATGACCTCACTTAAAAGAGAATCGAGAGACTCAGTGGTGAAGCACACACACGAGTCAGATTTCTCAAAGTACATTCATATCGAGCACCAGCCCAATGGCGATGCATCGGTCGTCCATGTGTATGCTCAGGAAATAGCGCACTTGCAGGAAAAGGAGCTGCAGAGGTTTGTTGAGGAGTACTTTGAGCTCGTATTTGGGGAATCTTCTGAGGGTGTGTCTGCGCACGTGATGGGGATCGTCCACGATGCTGCTGCCTACCTCCCGGACTTCATCGGCTACTTTGCAACAAGACACCCGAACACGGTGGTGAAGCGGGAGTTGCTGGGCAAGTCGGACATCATCTCCACCACGATGCCCGAGTTCTATGGTGAGGTACAGAAGACCTACTGCAACGGCACCTACCGTTCCGGTCCCCTCCTCCAGATGAGCCTGGTCGGGACCGTCAACGAGGAAGTTGGCGACTACTTTGAGGATTTCCTGGGCCTTTTGGAGGAGAATCTGTTCCTGAAGCATTCCATGCCCTGGGGCCCCATGTCTGCAGTGAAGATGGAGTCAAAGAGTGAAAGCAACGATGGACCAATCTTGTGGGTGCGCCCGGGAGAGCAGTTAGTTCCACCCGCTGACCTGCCAAAGTCACCAGCCAAGAAACGAAGGTACGCTCATCTTCTGAATTCTTATTTCTTTTTAAAATCTTTTGTAGTTGAGTCTTTTATTGTGTGTGTGTTTTTTTGTTGATAGGAAAGGTTACATTATAAAAGTAACTAACTAGGCCATGCATTTATTCAAACATTTTTGCTGTTGATATGCTTCGGCTTAGCCCTATGGATTATACAAAATATAAAGTCACTTAATCGTCACACCTCTTTATTGGCCTCATAGGGATAACAATGTTTATGAAGTCTTCCCCAAGAACAAGCCTTGCACAATATTGCTTAGTTTGTATTTAGACCAAGATAAATTAAATGTGTCACAGTGTTGGGTGTTTTTTCAAACCATTTTAGACTTTTATTGTATTCCTTTTTATTGTAGACATAAAAGTATCTTTTATTTCGAGAGAGAAATATATTTTCATGGCATCCTGTGATTCTGATTTAAATTCTAATTTCAAAATGCAGTCTACTGTAATAAAGATACACATTGTACATCTTTTTTCAGTACAGTTCTGTTAATTGCACCTTAATGAAAAGAAAGAATGCTATTTTGGACTGTCATTAAATATTTAAAGGTTCTAAATTCCGATTTCTGATTCAGATTGAATGAGCTAAGGAACTTGCAATACCTGCCACGTGTGTCGGAACCAAGAGAGGTCCTAGTGGAGGACAGGACGCGTTGCCATGCCGACCATGTTGGACAGGGCTTTGACCGCATCACTACAGCTGCTGTTGGTATTCTGAAGGCTGTTCATGTCAATGACCATGGGTAATTTAGAAATCATCTTCACTGTATTTGTTTGCATCATCTATGTTGTATTTAACTTACATTGTTCAGCATTCCTTTTCTTTAAAATGTTTCCTCTTTAAAGGGATCTAGTAACTTTGTTGACATGTGCAAAAAGTGATGAAGGGTTGATGCAATGTATATTGTTGTTATCTCAGATGTCCACAGGGTATTGTGTTAAAATTTCAAGTCAAATGGACATTGCATGGCCAAGTAATGAGCGAAAATGCAAAGTGATAGTCACAAACTCACTGCACTCACTTTGTACACGGTAAGAAAAACTCTGGGGCAGTTTTTCTTATCTGAATACTAAATCGTACATATCTTTGTAACGAAAAGGAAATTTGAAAAACCGAAACCTGTCCCATGATTTTATTGGTAATACAAATACAACAAGGTATGAGGGAACCGCTAGAATAAAAATGTTATTTTGAAGATTTGGGCAATGTTACTAAGTCCCTTTAATGTACATATAATCATCATTCTTAAAATCTAGGCAAATTCAACAATGAATGTAATTTGTTTACAAATTTAAATGTGTACACTATCCACATAATCTAAAGATCATTTATAAGAAAACACTAGACTTTATTCAAATAATTTTTTTGGTAAAATGTTACAATTGTGATTTGTGACATGCATCAATTTTTTGCTTCATTTGATACAGTAACAAGTATATTACTATATTGTGATATTTTGGAATGTTAATAGTAGATCATTTGTGTTGGGTGAATATTAATCAAATAACTACATGTACATTTATTTCAAGTGTTTATTTGCATGTTTCCTCCAAGGCTCCTATCTAATATTACAATACAAGTGATGCAATGTGCATTAATTGATTACAACCTGGACTATTCTGTGTCAAGAGCTGAACTTGGACCATTAGACCAGAGTCACCAGAATGTACATCTGTCAAACTTAGTTACTAATTATTTGGGCAATGGAGACAACGATTTCGAAATGTGCAGTACCTAGACTAGATATATCTGGCTAAGCCCTGAACAAGTTTATTGAACATGCCGAGCATTTTCTAAAACTTCTGCAAATATGTGCACCCAGTATCAATACATGTACATACAGTCAAACCTGTATACACATAACTATACAGTGAGCACCTCGGGGAAACAAGAACATTGGCCACTGTAGAAAGGTGACCACTAGCGATAGGTTACATAACATTCCTTTTCTCTGCAAGGGATCATGTTTGGTGGCAGGTTGGCTGCTATAGAAACCTGGCAGCTATGACAGGTTTGACTGTATTCCGAAGTTTGGAGTGCAGTACAAAGTTGGATTCATATTAAATCAAAATGTCATACAGATCTTACAGTAAATATTAATATTTTGTTGTTATTTTTTGTCCTTGTAGGGGTCCAAACAGGGATGTGAAGGATGTGGTAGCCTTCCATTCAGGCTGTTTTCTTGATGTCGCAGAGGCCATGCAGCTGGATCTACATGAACCTCCAGTTTCACAGGTCAGTCAAACCAAATACCAATTCAAAACAGACGGCCTGTGGTCGAAAGAATTTTCCCACCATGTACTGTACTCAAAACCATGCTTTAAGAATGAACTGATAATTTCACCTTTCATTAGAGTTCTAAATAGCATAAGATGTGTGTAAATTGGCCCTCTGCAAGAAGAGTGTTAAGTTTTTAGCACTAAGACATGGGAATGTTCTCTTGTTCTGTTTAGCAGATTCAAAGGTAGGATATCGCTCTTTGTTTATTGACTAATTGACTTATACTATTTTATTTACTTTCTTAACTGTTAATCAAACATTGTTTGTTATAAAAATAATGTGTATATTAACCATCAAAATTGTCATCTTAAGTTGTGCTTTTGTGTCTTCCTCCTACAGTGTGTCCAATGGGTTGAAGATGCCAAGCTGAATCAGCTTAGGAGGCAGGGGATCCGCTATGCACGCGTCAAGCTGCGCGACAACGACATCTACTTCATCCCCCGCAACGTCATCCACCAGTTCAAGACGATCTCTGCCTGCACCAGCATCGCCTGGCATGTCCGCCTACAGAAATACTACCCGGACCTCAAGGAATCGGTAGAGAGTGACCAGGAGGAGGAGGAGGAGAAGGAGGAGGCGGCAAAGAGAGATGTTCAGGAGGGGATGGAGAAGCAAGATCTGGTGCCAGAGAAACAAGAAACGGTGCAGGTGCTAGAAGATCCTGCACCGGAGATTGGGGTGACAGTGCCTTCGAGGGATGGAGTATTGGACAGCATGGCAGGAAACAATCAGGTGCAAGGTGGAGACGTCGAGAGAAACGGGGAGAAGAAAGTGGAAAGATTATCAGACTTTGCAGAGAGGCTGGAGCAAGCGGGTAGCGAGTCGACGACCACAACAGATCGGGAGAGAGACAGCGGTACACAAGATCGATTTGAGAACCACAACGGTGTGATTAACGAGGAACCGCAGCTTTCCGGAAACGAGGAAGGAAGGGAAACAGTGGGAGAGGATGCACAGACGGGTGATGCAGTTGAAGCAGTTGCGGTGAGTACAAATGGAGTAGTTAGCCATGATGAGATCAAGGCTGAAGATGACCCCGTAGAGATGGTTGTTGGATGCCCAGAAGGGCAGGCTGAGACTTTTGTGATGGATACGTCTGAACACTGACCTGTCAACTTGTATCTGGGAAAGCACAACATTCTCCCATGATGCAAGAATTATTGCAAAGAAAGAAGATACTAAAGCCGAGATGGGTGTTCGTTAGGTAGGTGGAGTGATTGAAAACCCATTCAGGACTGTTCCAGAAGATACTGTGGCTGGGGTCTATGGAGACCTCCAAAAGGGTTGAACAGTTTAAAGATGAACTTAAGGCTGAAGGTACCAAGTGGACACTTTTCAAGAAGAAGAGGCTATACCCAAATAACACTGAATTCAGGACTGGTTCGGTCTGGTAAATAATTGGGCTAGCATCTATGGACAAAAGTGTGATCTTAAAATCCAACTATATTAGATTGGGTTAGCTAGTGTTGGGGGAAAGTGTCAGATATTCGTGTGGATGCGAGCGACAAGAAAAGAAAAAGAACAGATAGACAGTTACACATGTACATCAATCATTATGAAGCCAGTGACATGAATATGAATGGTATGCAACAGGTTGTTGCACTGAGTCCACTGATTTTCAAGCAATGATGATAATCTGAGTAGAAATGTACATATAGATTTAATGTTTCATTCAACAAATATGTTTTGTTAGTTTAGATAGAAGTTTGTTTCCTGTCTACATGTAACCATAGATATTTAGAATCTTTCTCAGGGTTGTAATTAAATAGACCTCATGCAGCTCACTTTACAGTGTTATGGCAAATATTCACTTTTAATAGTTTTTGCACTAATTTGCCAGCATAGCAGTGTAAACTGTACTTGCAGACCCGCAGCTATCGATTTTATTTTAGACCTAGATGCATGAATATAATTGTACAAAAATATTAGCAGTCCTAAATATGCTTACTTCCTTAATAGAATTTTTGGTTTCCATCTAGAGATAAGTCAGGACCCACCAGGTTCCTGTAGGCTGGGTTATAGAATATTGTAGCTTATCTCCTCATTTAGGCAGGGCTCGACACTAACACTTGCCCGCTTGCCCGGTGCAAGTACAAATTGATGCTGGGCAAATAGACCGCTTCTGTAATGTATGCAAATATTATGCGTAGGACGTCAGACTCCCCGTTGGCAAGCTTAAAGGTACTTCAGATTCGTCAAATCAGATGCGTGGCGCCATCTTAAGTACACGTTGCGCACGGTGCGTGATGCACGTTAGCTCAGTGTCATGCGGTGCGCGCAAACTGGCCCAGTTCAAAATGGCGACCCGCTGTGTAGCATCCCCACGCTTGATGCCCTTTAACAATAGTAACTATGTCCGGCAAGCTCCGGCAAACCTAGCTTGCCGGACCTAGTTACTATTGTTCAGCTTGCCAACGGAGAGTCTTACGTCATACGCATATTATTTGCATACATTACAGAAGCGGTCTATTGGGTACATTTTTCATAAATGGTCAAGTTTGCTTGCCCGATCGAGCAACTTCAATTTCTCTTCAACTGCAAGAGTAGAGTGTAGTTCCATACATGTAAATCTCATCGAGAAGTTAAGTGGGCAAGTAAATTTTCTGTTTGGGCCTAAACGGGCTAGTAGAGAAAAAAGTTAGTGTGACTTTGGAGGCTTGATATATGATGACATAAATGGTACCCTGGGGTACCAAACGAATATCCGCCATTTTGTTTAATTATTTATTTATTTTTTAGGGCTGTACTGGGGTATAGCGTGTGCATACAAGCGCGCGCTGCACTGCATGCACAACGCAATACGGTTGTGCTTTAAGTGGACACAAGATGGCGCTACACAACGCGGTACCCCGGGGTACAACGGTTCCCCGGGATACCGCGTGTGTCATCATATAGGGCTTGAAATGTTATGTTTTTCCTGCTGGCCAGGTGGCTTATAAATAGGGCTGGTAGAACAGTTATTTTAATTGTTAATGGCCCAACCTGTCCAGTACTAAAACCCACTTGTTGCCCAATAGAAAGAAAGCCTGTAAAACGAATTTAACATTATCTAGTATCCCAGTCAATCAACCAAATTTTAATGTACATTTAGATTATATTTGTTGTAGATGACAAAATTGTTTGTGGCTCTAGACAGCTGGGCAAGTTCCAATTTGGAAACTTGCATTCTTATGATTGCATTTATCACCCAGTTTATGCATCTGTTACTCGCAATCATGACAATGAAAATTAGAATGAAGATTGTAGTGTTGTTTTTTTAATGATCACTTGCATCTTAAACAAATTATATTTTCCTTTGAAATTGTCCATGTTCGAACTTAACATGTTTCATACAGTGTTTTATAATTAAATGATGGAAATAGCAATAAACATGGCAGGATTATAATATTGCAAATTTCTAAATGTGTATAAATACATACATGTGTAAAAATTGTGTTCAATTTCCAAAAGCTACATGTAACATGCTTTATTTATTGTACCTTGTACATGGTATGTATAGTGTACTAAGTACATTTGAACACTGATTGCAACATTGACAATTTTGTTCAATTGATCACTCATGATCACCCTCTGGAAAGTATTCTTCAAACTATCAAGATGATTATGATTTGAATTTGAATTCCAATACTCATGTGCACAAAATCTCATTAATCACGTTATTTATGATAATTTATAGCAGTGCCGAAGATAAGTTATTCAAGATGATTTGAAGTGAGTATCACTTTTGATAATGTACAAGAGCTTGTAAATATCAAATAGTGTACAAACATGTATTTATTAATAGATTTGTCTGGAAACATTTATTTTCCAACTGTCTAGAGAAAAAGAAAATTCCAGAAATGTTGACACATGTTTGTAGAATACTTGTAAGTCTGTAGAAAATGTAGTACTCAGTATTACACAGGTTTTTCAATGCAATGTACGAGATACTGACATTGACATTGACTAGAATCATTTTTCTTCCATAGTAAATGTATAGTTCACAAAACTAGCTGAGCAGGCAACTCTGTATTCTTTAGCTAGCTAAGCCCATGTCACATATCTCTGGATAGTGTTAACCCGTTCACTACGAGATTCATAAATCCCCATAGACTTTGTACATAGCCCACCCGGTTCCCATAAGCAACAAGTTAATGGACACCCGACAGAGAGCAAAATTTGTAATCCCTTTGTATGCGTTTCTTGTCTGGCAAATGAGTTTCTTGTCAGGCGATGACGGATGTTTTATTCGGGGGACATTTTTGGAAGGGTTTGAGCTGTCCAGTGATGTGTGGTCGTTCCTTTAATGGCACATAATTCTTGGTTCTTCTTGCTATTTCCTTTCAGTCAAAATGCCCAGAGATGGCTGAATGACAGAGTGTCAATTTTGTGACCTATTTTACTTCAAGTTCACATAAATGCTGTATTTGCAATACAGTCAAACATACAGTGACCTCCTAAAGGAAACAAGAAAAGTGGCCATTGTCTTTCTCGGTAGGGGAACGTGGCCACTGTAGGCATGTAGTTGGTTTATAGGTGGCCGCAAAGACAGGTTTGACTGTGAGAATACACGAGGGGCTCAGGGTGAATTAGCCCCTGAAATGCCCCTAAAAGAGCCACCTACATTTTCATGGAGTTCAATGCAAATCAAATTTTAGATTGCTATTTTTATGCAGGCAAGCATGAAAAGTTCATAATCCCTGATCATGTGTATTTTGCTCATAATTTGCTGTACATAATAAACTAATAATAGTGACTCAATAGCAACATTTTTTCTCTCTAGTAAGAACAATGTACATATTTTGCTGTTCTTGAATACTGGTACATTTTGTACAGAATTTTGATATCAAATAATGTCCAGGCCTGTGAACAATAAGTTGAAGCTTCCCATTATTTGGATGACGTGGCTAGGTACTAAACACATGCTTTTTTATTTGCTAAATACATTTAGTGGGTACCTATTAAAGCCTAAGGATAAATCAGCCAAGCCTAGTGAAGGACAAGTAAACCGTTTGTTGCTCACTAAAGTATTTGAAATATATACACTTAGTGTGGAACTAAGCAGGGTTTTGTGAATATGGGCCCTGGATTGTGACCGATCGCCAGATTTTGCCTTCTCATGTTTTTTTTTTTTTGTGGGTTGCAATTTAGATGATCTATGGCAGGAATTCTTCAGTCTAAATGTATTTTGCTCTCATTATTTACTGAATTTTATAACTACATGATCTACACATATGTATCAGAAGTCCGTGGCATAGCTGATGGTGGGGGGGGGGGGGGGGGTGGGGGTTCGTGGGGAGCATGTGCCCCCAAATAATTTCACAAAGTCAATAAAAAACATACATGTATAGGAAAACAAATTTGTTTAACATAGAGCGTGCACCCAATAATTTACGTGCCCCCAAATTAGTCGCACCCACTATGTCACTGTCAAAATATAATTCTTGCATACATGTATTGTTCATACATTTGTATGCTTATATTTATCATTGGGCCAAAGCCAAAAGTATGGGAAAATGTGACGGGACGGAATTTGATAGCTATTTTGATCATACAAAAACAAATAAAGATGTGACTGGATAAAATTTTGTTGTTACATGGACTGGGTAAAGTGATGAATATTATCAAACAGAAAAATTGAAAAATTTATGAGTCTGTTGCCATGGTAACTACATTTTTTGAAGTGCGATGGGACGGAACGATAGAATGACACAATTGTTTGTTTTGCAAACAATGTTGTTTTCTATCAAAAGTAAAATCCTAGTTAAATCCTGTCATGTATCATAAGAAAGGTATGAATGTTCAGTCTCAACACAAGATAAAGCTAAGCTTCCACATCAATTTTTTTTTGTTTAATTTAATTTTTGTAATGTGGTGTCGCGCGACGAGACGGAAACGTGACGGACGGAAAATTTGGTCATGTACAAAACAAATGGCAAATTTTTCAATTGCAATAATTTTCAATCCCTCATGAATTGTTTTGCCATTTTAAACATTTATTTCACCTAATGGCCAATAATAAATAGTTTTAAGCATAATCAGTATTGATATCACAGTAAAAAAAGAAAATTACAAATTTTCCCCATTGGACCATGTACCAAAAAAATGGCATGTTTTTGTATCCAAATTTTTTCCTTTTTTTTTACTTGTGTTTAAAGATTTATTTATGTTTTAAGATAAAAATGACATTACTAGCCAAAATAGCGTTCTTTATCATTTTGCTGCTTGGATTTCAAAATAAACGGAAAAATCTGAAAAATTTGTGTATACTTAGTGTGAAAGCACTGCTGTACATAGCATATGAAGGAGGGTTCCCACCAAATTAATGTGAATATTTTTCTCTCAAAATAAATTTTAGTTAATTAGCAAATTAGTTCATTTTAAAGCAAAAATACATGAAACTGTATTTTATTCTCTTTCAACTACACCCTTACTGTATACAAAAGAAAGAAAATTTGTGATGAAATTGCATTGAAAATGGGATTTAATCTGGATTAAATTCCGTCCCGTCGCGCAATTTCCGTCCCGTTGCGAAAATGTCAAAGCCTCATAGAATTTTTCTGAAAAGAGGAAATTAAATTCTAACATCATAAAAGTGTTCGGGCATGAATCCATTGATACTTCAGAGAAGATGGCAATAAATAACTGCTCTAATATTGAGTGACGCTAAAAAATGGATGTCAAAATGCGACGGGATGGAAAAATGTCAGAATAAGGCAATTTTTTGCCCAACTAAATAGGGCGGTATTATACAAAATGTGTGTGGTACAATTGTCCTATGCATGAGCTATTCCAAAACACTTCTATATTTCTAGAATGAATCTTAGTTTTTTTATAAATCAAATTTTTCGAAATTCCGTCCCGTTGCGCTGTGAGGGCGCTTTCCATTATTTAAAAGTGTATTACAGGAAATCCGAGAGACGGTATGCTTAGCCGAACACAGTTCCGGAAACTGCAGATACTCACCTTTCCTATCATACATGAAAGAAAATCATTTTTTCAATTTGAAATTTTTACCCTTGGGTTGACTACTTTTGGCTTTGGCCCCATTTGGCTTTTGTTATAAATACAATGTAATACTTCTCATTGGAAGAAAGGCACCAAATCATTTGTGTTTTGATCGAGGTCTAATTTGATGAGGTTTATGGTAAGTGCTTCACAGAAAGCAGGCATTTTATTGGAAATACATGCGAGCATATTGTAACATAATGCAGATATTCAGTTAAAAGGGATAGTTGAGTTCTGGTAAAGAGAGTACAGTTTTGGTCAAACTGAAGTTTAGTAACCAAAACCTGCACCATTACATTACAAACTAATAGTTATAACTCTACCATGCTTGAAAGGAATTCAAAATCACGACTGAGTAAAAAGCCTTTTATCATTCAAACAGAGGCGTTCAAACTCGAAGTGGCGCTCTCTAAAAACACATTGGTTTTAACCATTTTAAATAAAATATTGTGCATGTGAAGGTTCTTAAAAATAGTGATTAGATAGAGAGATAATCAACTATCAAAAAACTTCTTTTGAACATTTTTGAAAAGAGGAAGCATTAAAAAAAAATTTGTAACGGTTGGTTCAAAATTAGCTAATATTTGTGGGGCCCCACATTTATTACAAATGGTTACGTTTATGGATATTTCAGCCGTTTCTGAACCGATTTTGATCAAATAAAGTTTATTCTGTCACGTAAAATTTGAAAGAGCATA
The DNA here is from genome assembly GCA_037951105.1 of Echinarachnius parma. Lineage (NCBI taxonomy): Eukaryota > Metazoa > Echinodermata > Echinoidea > Clypeasteroida > Echinarachniidae > Echinarachnius > Echinarachnius parma. The sequence continues at coordinate 53,518 of JBAMJV010008883.1, read as the reverse complement.
ATAAATTTTAATTTAGTTTTTCATTATCTCACAAAAAAAATATTATGTGTAGCGCCCTCTCTACCAAAACTCAACTATTCCTTTAATAGCTTATCATGGATTTATTTATTTGTTAGTAACAAGTACTGTTTACATTAATTGGGATTGATCCAAATGACAAGTCTCCAAAGTGTACTTGTTTTTCTTGTATTCTTATTGCGGTGTGGGTTTATTAACCTGTATATTTTTCATTCATATTTTCAAGGATAAAAGGTGTATTCCTGCTTGCTACATGTACATTGTAATATTGTAAATAATCTTGTATAGTGCTTATTTAATTTCATTGTGTATGATCGGCTGGTATGATGTTCAGTCTCTCTGAAAAAAAGGTCTGAATGTAATGAGTATTATATGTATCATTTAAAAAGACACATGTGTCTTTTTAAATGATATCTTTATGATTTGCCCTCATGCCATTTAAAAATGTATGTTTGAAAAGTAGTGCCTATAGATGTGGAATTAAATTTTACAACATAATGTTGAAAAGGGAATGCATACTAGCTTACCGTAAATCTCCGTGTATAAGATACACTCGTGTATAAAATGCACCCCCAACTTTCACAGCAAATTTTTTTTTTAGACACCCTGTAGTGCTGGTCTAGGGCATGACAAGGGCTTAATGTCGTACGTAGCATTCATCAACATATACATTTTCTCACTTAAAAAATAATGGTTAGTACAAAAATTGCACAAATCTATAACCACTGGTTAATGAGTACTGCTGCTCACGAATATATGAATATTCATTAGCAGCAGTGTTACTGCTCAATAAACTTGCAATTTGTTTGCTTTTATCATGCCCTAGACCAGTGTTATACGCATTCACGATGACTACAGAGTGTTTTTTTGATTTACGGTATTTAAGAACAGTGAAATTTTAACTTGGATATCAAATCAAGAGCAAATTTAAGCACCACATTTAATTGTGCATGAACATTTTGCAGTTGTGGTTTGGTGGACCAACAGCGATGATTCTACATAATCTACGACCAAACAAATCTGGTAAAGCACTTTGGTAATAAAGTGAACAAGACATGCATCGTCACATTCACATGTACTGCACATTTAAAAAAAAAAAACATACATGCATAACTGAATCACCTTTTGTTATTACGTTAATAACTTTGATTGCAGTATGCAGTAAGAAAATGATTATGTATTTATGAGACAATGTTATGGAATCATGAAGCATATCCCCATATGATATGTTGAAACACAGAGTCATATTTCCAATAAAAACTAGAAACTGACATGTATCGTTTTATCCGTCTGGTTATTTATTTGATTAAATTAAAAAAGATGTGACAAAGTAGGGTATTATTTGTATAGTATCATAAATCTTTATTAGGGCAATTCCATAAATTCGGACGTACATTTCACACACTTCAATTAGGTACTAAAGAAGAAGTTAATGTAAATCATACGATTTTATGTGATCATTAGATTGCAAATGATGAGTAGAAAATAATAATATGACTTATTCAGATTTTACCACCATAACGACCTTGTACTGATCAAAAAACATTGCATGGTCGGACGTACGCAGAGAAAATGATTTTTCTGACAAGAGGATTTCAACTGGAAAATTGTGTGAAGTTAATCATTTTTGGGGCCAAATCATCTATTACCATTTTGATTAGATTGTGAATGATGGGAAATACAAAAAAAATTGTAATATTTTCCCTTCGAAGTATGGAATATTAACGCTTTATTTTCGTGTCGGACGTACAATGTCGGACGTACAAGACTGCCGTGTAGGACGTACATGTGTTATACCAATGCAAGTCTACTTGCTGCTGAAATATTTGCTGTAAATCTACACTTTAAGTCATAGTTAGTAAGTAATATTGTCTTGAATGGTAGATATACATTTTATCACTGTACCATTAAATTATGTCAGTATAATACAAATAAAAACACAAATAATATTCACTAACATGAATATGCACTGATGGGACTACATGAATTAGATTTATAATGTATAGATCACAAAATGTATGTTTGTTGTTCTTTCCTAACTAAGAAAATTGTTAAATGGCCAAAGTGAGTCAAAACAAAATAATAATTATACAACGTGGTCCACCTGAAGTATGTTTTTATGATATATTTTATAAGGACAGCATGATAGTGTGTATTATTAGTATGTAAATAGCCATACAAAAATGTGACTATGGAATATCCAGCCATATGATGATGATTTGTTAGAATTAGGGGTATGAATCACTAAGTAATTAAGAGATATTACATTTGAATACACTCTTTAATCATACAGATAAGATACAGTGTGAATTTAAGTGTTTTAGGCTGGCAAAACCCTATTCATTTCAATGCCGTGTCGGACGTACATGGTCGGACGTACGCAAAAAGTGTACGTCCGACCACCCATTTTTTCCTTAATTAGTGATGATTGGGATTTTTTTTTTTACTCTCTGTGTAGAGGGGTTAGAACTTGCTTTGCATTGACATCCTGCCCTTTATTGGGTTCTTTGTCTTTTCGTGAAATTGAAAACGAGTGTTTTTCCGTGTCGGACGTACATGACAAAAATAGTCCTGATATTAATTAGCTACAAATCGTAATTAAAAGAGTATTTTTCTTATTTATGTGTGGTAATTAATGGATTCAGAAAGTTATACTGTGTACATCTATCATGGTCAATTAATTATTCAGTCTATTTTAATTGAAATACATAAAAAGATCAAATGGTATGTTACAGCAAAGAAAAATCAGCAACTTCAGTATGCCTTGAATTGGAAGGGTCTCTTGACCTTGACCTTAGTCAAATTTTTTTTTAATTCCTGGTTTTTGACAGTTCACATTATTACCTTCAAATTGATGTATTATTTGGACCAATATGATGATTTTGAAATTTTGGCCTACTGGTTGACATATTTATGGAATTGCCCTTTATACAGGGTGGCCCCAAAAAAAACGGAACGGGGCACTTCCCAAAATATAATACAGGGAAACCCCGTTATAACGAGCTCGCTTATAACGAGGTACCGTTTATAACGAGGAGAATCCTTTGGTCCTGATTCATACGTTCATTTAGATGTTTGTTATTAATTCGGCCGTTTATAACGAGGTACCGCTTATAACGAGGTAAATTTGATAGTCCCGACTACCTCGTTATAACGGGGTTTCCCTGTACAACAATGTTTATGTTCATCGGATAGGGTGTCCTTTCCAATGAAAAACGATACCAAGAACAGTAATTTTGGTCAGGTCGTTTTTGTTTAAGGACGCAGTGAGTGAGACCATGTCAGGTGCCGATTTATGTCGATTTCGACCTAGTCAATGCCAGTTTAACCGCACTCCTTGCCCGTAATACCATTCAGCGACCAGGCCCATTCAAGCGCTGGCTCAATACAAATTGACAAAAAAGAGAACCTGACATGGTGTCACTCACAGGGCCCTAAAACAAATACTACATGACCAAATTGACTGTTCTTGGTATCGTTGTTCATTTGAAAAGACACTCTATCCGATGGACATAATACATGTGTTACTTTATTTTGGGAAGTGCCCCGTTCCGTTTTTTTTGGGCCACCCTGTATAAATTGTCATAATTAAATTTAAATGGTCATAACTGTAATAATGTTACATTTTTGTACAATATAAACCAATTGATACCAAATGGATATCAGTTTCAACGTTACACATTTTAATAGGAGACATGCTATGGTCTAAATGTTCTTTAAACTTAAAAAAGAATTTAAAAAAACTTATCTTAAACAAAAATATCAAGTTTAGTATGTACAATAGGTCGTACCAAAGATAACTGCATGTTTAATTACATTTGCATAAATCAAGGTTTGGTAGGGAATATAAGGTGATGAGGTGAACAAAAGAAGAAGAAAACGGGGGGGGGGGGTGAGAAAGTGTGGACAATAGCAGAAACATATTTATAACAAACTCTGTTCATATTCAATAGATGAACAATCTCTATTTAATACAAAAATACACTTAACACATACATACATGTACATTATAAGGACTACCCAATTGCAATATATACACATGTAATTGATAATTGAACGTAGAAAATCTCTTATACAAACATAACATTTAACACATACATGTAAAGGATGCTGATTGAAAGATAACTCAACATAAACAAAGCTCTATTTGATACAAAAAGTCACTAAAAACACATACATCATACATACATATAAGGACCCTGATTATAAAACATGATACAAAAATAACATTTACATGTTAGATTTTAGACCAATATCATCTACATGCCATGACTTTGTCTGAATTTGACCAAACTTACTCGCAAATCTTATACTTCCATGCCTTGATGCTTGCATTATTAGCACTACATGTAAGTGTCCAATTTTGATTGATAGAATCATTCAAATTAAGAATGAATAACATTTGACATTTTTGCTCATAACTTGGCCATATGACATAATGGCATTTTCACACGTCACTCAAAAATTCAGGCCTCATATTGACTCTCACATCACTCGGTGGTTATATGAGACTTGCACAGTAATACTAATACATACTATGTTATCAACATTTTAACAAGTTTTTCAATGTGACAACAAAGTCCCTAGATCGCTTTACTATATTACTACAGTCACAAAGTGTGATGTCACAGCTATCCATAGCCACGAGTATTGTTTCTAAACAACATCAGACAATTTTGTGACCAAGCGGAAAGCGGTTGCTAAGAAGGCATTGGCCAGTTCCATGCCACAACTACTACGTCTACATGATAAGGACACGATATGATACAAGTTTGTTACGTCATAGTCAGAAATATACAGCCTATACATGGGGTGGGGGGGGGGGGGGGGGGGGTTCGGGGTTCATTAACGAGACCGATCGTTTCCCCGAGACCAGCTTTCACTTAATGTATGGGTATATGGTGAAACGCCCTACAGGACCTACCAAATTCCCGCTGGCAATGGGTTAAGAGAGTAAAACGCGGCTATGTTTAGTTAGTGATGCCTCTGCTCTGCATCAGCATGCTGTCGCTGTCGTGTGATAAGGACTCGTTGCGTTCGTGATCGTACTCCTTGAGTTCAAGTCAGTGCTCTTGGTAGGTTTCGACCCGGCCGTTGTAATTCGTTCTTCAAACCGTTGCGAATTGCGAAGATCGCCATGACTCGTGTTCGCACAACGATGGTTTTGAACAGGTTCAAAAGACTTTTAGAGAGTAAAACGCGGCCTACTATTAAAGTATATCAAGCAATGCCTAGTTGTTTATAGGACCGGTGCTTGCAACTTGACTTTACTCCACATTGACCACATACGTTGAGTTAGTGATGCCTCTGCTCTGCAGCAGCATGCTATCGCTGTCGTGTGATAAGGAATGGCTGGTCGTTGCGTTCGTGATCGTACTCGTTGAGTTCAAGTCAGTGCTCTTCGTAGGTTTCGACCCGGCCGTCTGGTAGCGCGACGACTTCTGGTCGCCCTTTTCGCAGCAGTGGCATCCGCAGCGTCGGAACCAGTCGGCCCACACGGCCCGCACGGCCTCCTGACGAACACCGAACATGAGGAAGAAAAAAAATCCCTGCGGGAGAAAAAACAACATCGATAGCCTGAAAGATTATCTGTATTGAGTATTCTATAAGACCGTAGTAACATCGACCCGATATTTGATTACTACGTCACGATCGCTACGTCCTCAACCAACCGTCACAATAGGGGTCTAAGGATCGGGGTGTGCCGCAGCCAACTTCTAAGGAGCAGCTAGAATTGTTTAAATCTCATTCTATATAGAGCGACTGTTTTCTTCATAGGTCTAAAGAGCGGGTATCGTGAAGCTTTTGTGAAGAAAATGAGACCCTTTAGAGCGACGAGTGGCCTTTTGAAAATGAAATGACACCCTTATAGCCCGGTCACATATCAACGGATTGCGTAAACGGATGTCAAACGGAGAGCTAAATTTTCCATCCGTTCGTATGCGTTTCTTGTCCGTTCCTTGTCCGGTGATGTTCTGAATTCTGAGGTCTTTGCGTATGGCCGAACAAAAAGATTCGCAGACTCATCAAAGCGTCTACAAGTATTCAAACAATGGTTTGGTTGGGTTAATGCAGGAATGCATCATTCATCGATCTCAGTAGTCCGCACAGACCTAATAATGGCGGCCTCCAGCGTTCGCGTGAATAGTGATGTAAAAGATAGTGTTTTCACATATTTCTTCCAAAGCAGAAATCTGAGTCGGGGTAATGTTATGCGAAATAGAAAAGCATACTACGATGTATAACTCTATTCTAGAGTTGCATTGGCCGGAGCGGCGATCGGCCTTAAAAATGAAAGCTGTCAGCTCAGCTCTGAAAAGGGGCGTCTTTGAAACGGCATATACCCATATTGCCAATATACACGAGTCCCTCCCCCCTCCCCCTGAGGTAAATATTTGTATTGTGATCAACAGTTTAAAGGGATAGTTTTTGGTATAGAGGGCGCTGTACGAATTTCTTTTTGTGAGGTAATGTTACTTCTAATGTAATTCGTGTTTTTAAGTGAAATGGGAGAGGGGTTATATTGGTACATCTCTGTGGGTATCTTTGCCCCAGGTGCCTGCCTACCTTTTGTTCATTCTGGCCTCTTATCCACCATCTCATCTAAATACATATGTTATATTCATTTCGGTAATGAGGATAAAGTTCTGCTTTGAAAAAAGAGCAGTAGACAGGAACAGGAGGTAATGAATCAGGAGAACTGGAATGTCCTTCAAGGGAATGGGAAAGTATCATTCACACCACATTTAAAGGCATACTTATGCAGTCCTATGATGGAGCAGTGGTGATTATTCTGATATATGTATAACTAAATAAGGGGTGGACAACACTTTGTGGGAGTTTGTTCCGTGAAGATCAAGATGACAATGAACACTATTCATTACCTGGAGAGAGTTGAAGATGAGGAAGAGGATGTTGAAGACGAAGCGGGCCCCACCGATGGCAAAGAAACCGAAAGCCCACGTTAGGCCCAGAAGCACCGTAAACGCAGCCAGGTCCTGAAGCAGTCGCCATGCATCTCCCCGCTTCTTCTTCGCATCCGTGCTCTTGGCCTTCGAGATCGACGCCCGCCCGCACGTCAACCGGTATGTGACTCGCACGAAGATGATCGTGTTGATAAGTACCACGAGACCGATTGGGAGGAGGACGCTATAGTAAAGGGCAGGGCCTGGTTGCACGAAACAACTACAAAAGGAATGGACGTGTTAATAAATAAAGGACAATACAACCCCAAGAAAAACAAGTCTTTAAATGGAAGAATGAGGTAAATGGTATAATTATCTGGTTTACAAATAAGAGCAAAGGGACTATACAGGGTGGCCCAAAAAAAACGGAACGGGGCACTTCCCAAAATAAAGTAGCACATGTATTATGTCCATCGGATAGAGTGTCTTTTCAAATGAACAACGATACCAAGAACAGTCAATTTGGTCGTGTAGTTTTTGTTTTAGGGCCCTGTGAGTGACACCATGTCAGGTTCTCTTTTTTGTCAATTTGTATTGAGCCAGCGCTTGATGAATTGCACGAACCGCCGTTCATATCGTTGAGCATCGCGCACTATTGTTAGTGTGCACTCAGTCGTGTGCCGAGAGAATGGGCCTGGTCGCTGAATGGTATTACGGGCAAGGAGTGCGGTTAAACTGGCATTGACTAGGTCGAAATCGACATAAATCGGCACCTGACATGGTCTCACTCACTGCGTCCTTAAACAAAAACGACCTGACCAAAATTACTGTTCTTGGTATCGTTGTTCATTGGAAAGGACACCCTATCCGATGAACATAAACATTGTGGTATTATATTTTGGGAAGTGCCCCGTTCCGTTTTTTTTGGGCCACCCTGTATTAAACAATAATTTATGACAGTCTTTCCGAAATAGATAGAAAGACAAAACAAAAATAAATTTCTTAAACTTTTTATAGTTTGAGTACTCATGCTAAACAAGACAATTAAAAAGAGTGTCGGTGTCATTTTAGTATAATTCATTTATGTAGTTTTACTCTCACTGAAAGGGCGCTAAATTTCAAATTGTATATCATAGCATCGCTGAACTAATAATCATAATATCAATGTATCTGGCTAGCATAAATAACATAATAATTTTCTATATAAAAATGTATCTAAAGGTTGGGCAGAACATTTCCCCTAAATTTCAACGTGATATTTAACGTTAAGTTTTATCATAATCATTATAATAATTGTGTTATGCCACTATACTGTATAAGATGTACTTACTACGTGCCATCTCCCAGATAAAATGATGTGTCAATACAAACGACGATAATGCACACGACTACAGGTGAACCTATGAAAAATTAAAGGAAGCAAAATACGGCTTGAAATAGATATTCATTAATTGGAAATACAGATTTATAATCAACCACGCCATCGATGAATAGAGAATTGTTGTTATGATTGGATCGACTAATGCTCAAATTAAAGTAATTAAGGGAAAGAAAAACAATTTACCCCATGCGAGCAAGCTGGCGATCCGTATAAACTTTGAGACAGTCCCTCTATGGACATTGACGAGGAGGATGTACATGTACACGGCCTCGGCAAGCATCCACGTCATTGATGCGAGGAGGAAGAAGTGGAGGATGAAACCGACGGCGATGCAGCCCAACTCCGGGTGACGGCGATCGATCCCGACAATGAAGACGAGGTAGAGACACCATAGCGCCACGCATAAGTTGATGTGGATGCGCTGTGCTTGTCTGCTTCGTATCTTCCTGTATGTGGTGAGTATAATGATAATAACATTACTACAACTACCGCTACCAATACTGCCACCACCACTTCCACAACCGCTACCACTACCACTACTACTACTACTACTTGGTTTGGTTTGGTGTATTCCATGTTAACACGGTTAAAAGCCCTCGATCAGCCAAATAGGCTGTTTTCAACACATTATGCAGATTATAAAGTGCAAATACACAGTATAAATTTGAAATTGTGCATAAATCAACAATCGAACATTAAAAATGGGTTTTAGCTTACTAAACTAAAGCAACAAATTATCTATTTTATTTTCAAAAGCTATACAATTATCCATTAATCTTACATGTTCAGGTAAACCATTACATAACTGAGCACTTGAGTAGAGACATCCATTCTTAGTATAGTTCGTTTTGGGTTTACATACATTGTACGGGAATTACGAACATGATACGAGTCTTCTTAATTGTGGTGTTCCACAGGGGTCTGTCATTGGCGCGCCTGCTTTTTCATTTTATACCAGCCCACTCAGTGACATTATTTCTGAACACCAAATCAATCATATCATATATGCAGATGATGAACAATTATATATTGATTTTGACCCATTAGAAAACCTTAGTGCTATTCAACGCTTGGAATCTTGTGTTGCAGACATTAAGTCTTGGGCCACTCAAAATAAACTTAAATTTAATGACACAAAAACAAAAATTATTTATATAAGCTCACGCTTCCGTCCTTGTTGTTCTATCCCATTAGTTAAAATTGGAGATACTTTTGTGCAGCCTGTTCCAAAGACTAGGAATCTATAGGCATTATATTCCATGAACATCTCCAATTAAAAGATCAAGTTAGTAAAACTGTTAGTGCTGGATGGTCTGGCATCTATACAATTGGTAAATTGAGGAAGTATTTGGATCAATCATTATCTGAAAAACTTGTCCATGCTTTCATTACATCACATCTTGACTATTGCAATAGTCTTCTTGCTGGTATACCTGACATTGAGATTTCAAGACTACAACGTCTACAAAATGCGTCTGCCAGATTTATTACTCGTTCTAAACACCACGACCATATTACCCCTGTATTGTATAATCTTCATTGGCTGCCTGTTTATTTACGCATACATTTTAAAATATTGTTTATAATGTTTAAATGTTCTACAGGCAATGCCCCTAGCTATTTAAGAAATTTGATTGTCCCGTATGCACCAACGAGAAGACTCAGATCTGCCACTCAAAATTTTGTTGTTATACCAAAAGTGTTTTCAAGATCTTATGATGAACGGACATTCTCCTTTATTGGCCCGTATTTATGGAACGCTCTGCATAACTGGGTCAAGAACTCTTCCTCAATTGACTCATTCAAAGATAATCTATAAAATCATCTCTTCAAACAACATTATCAGTCATAGCTCAACCACTCTCTACTTCTTTACTTCGTATACTCTAATTTCCTTTTCTAAAGCGCTTAGAGGCTTGTTTGCATTAAGCGCTATATAAATTCGTCATATAATTATTACTTATATTACTACAATTACTTCTTCTACAACTACTACTACTTTTTACTATTATTAATACTTCTCATAATCGAGGTTTCGGGTTTAAATGATAATTATAACAATAACAAAATAACGAAATTCATCAAATACTATATCAACAATGCAATCTAACTCACTTTATGTTATTTTGAATAACTATAGCCTTGTAGACCGTATGTATGTATGTATGTATAAGTATGTATGGTGTGCAGTGCCACGACGGAGATACTTGTACTTGTTACGATCAAATTGGCCACGTTCAATTCACTTTCCATGTGAAAATTAATATTGCAAGTTATCTAAGTACGAAACAAAAACAAAATAAAATGTTATATATATTGTTTTCAAATTAATATGATGACAAAACAAAAGGATAATACAAAATATATCTAGATATATCTAGATAGAGTGATACATGGGTATACACTACTCACAACAAGTAAGTACCCCGCTAGCATTTTTTCATATATCTCAAAAAGAATTTCACCGATTTTGATCATTCAAACGGTAATGGATGCGCAATTTTCTTACGCACAATGTGAGTGGTAAATGGTTGCCATAGCGTTACGTTTTCATCATCAAAAAATGAATTTTCTCAAACAAAGTGCCCCCCAAAAAGTTGCACTGTCAGTTTCATTATAGTGGGTACATTTTGTATACGAGTAGACATCTTTATTGAAGATGACCCGACACACAAATCTATTATGTAATCCACTACTACTGCTGCATTGTTCTTACTGACACAAAAATGCATTTTTCTAAAACAATAGGCCTTTCAATATGAAATTGTTGGGGATTAGAATGGCCGAAGTCATGTCCTGTTTTCATCTTTATTGGAGTTGGCCTAATTCACTAATCTGTTATTTAATGCAGTACTACTGCTGCATTGTTCACAGTGGAACCAGTTTTCAAAAGCTTACTCGTGTACCCACTATGCCACATAAAACTGAAAGTGCAACTTTTTGTTTGCACTTTGTTTTAGAAAATTCATTTTTTATGATGAAAACGTAATGCTATGGGAACCATATACCATTCACACTGTGCGTAAGAAAATTCCGCATCCATTACCGTTTGAATGATCAAAATCGGTGAAATACTTTTTGAGATATATATGAAAAATGCTAGGGGGTACTTAATTGTTGTGAGTAGTGTATATACATATAGGGGTAGTACAGTTTTGGTAAGGCTGAGATTTAGTAACCAAAACCTGCACAATAACATGACAAACTAATAATTATAACTCCACCATGCTCGAAAGGTATAGAAAATTACAAACGACCAAGTAAAAAGCATGTTAACATTAAAAAAGAGCCATTAAAGGGACAGATCCACTTTTACAAAACGTCTCAACAGCTTTCAGTTGACGGATGGGGATCAATGTAACACGCAAAAAAAAAATCAGAGCGAACAGCCCTCTAATTTGGATTCTACGAATGAAAAACGAATGCGTCCCTCCATTTAAACTATATATCGGTCAATAAAGGAGTTCAACTGATTTAGCATAGTATTACAACAATATAGTACTAATTCTCGTAAAGGTATTGTGAAGCCGACATTTGTTAACGTATGTCACGGAAAAAGATCGCAAAAAGAAAGAATATATAAATTACATGTAGTCAGTTTAAGCGAAGTTTGGGTATTTTGCTTGGTAAACGCTCACACATTAGTACTTATGCGCGGCTCACGTAGCTAGCGGGGGTCACGTAGGGGTCATGCATTCCGATCTGGCACTCCGTGAAATCTATGTACGAACTTACTCACCGGCCAAAAATACGTATGTACATAATTAACCGACGTCCCTCAGTTTATTCAGTTTTAGGTCTATAACTCCACGAAAAAGAGATTTCAAGCCCTAATTTTTTCAGGCATGCTATTAACCCTATCTGTGTCATATAGCACTGTTGCCAGTGTCAGGCATATTTATGGTGAATTACAGTGTCAAGTTGATTGATAATTTTGGAACACTTCCTTCAAAGCTTTCCCAACACGTCATATATCATTTTGAAGCTTACGGTATACTCTCGCGTTTTCTATCTTTTTTTGATAAATAGCGCCCTCATTGTTGAGTAGGGCGCCCTCTCTAAGCCATGCAATACAAATTTCAAAATCAAATCTGCACCTGACCACAGCATTTTATCATATAATGAGTAACAAACATAATCCATTTTTACATACACATTGTAGCATATACATTTATCTTCCTGGGGAAAAAAAGTTTGTCTTCATATGATGTTTGATGGCATTTTTATCGCCAAAATTGTGCGTCGATGTCACATATGAAATATTGCGAAAATATGATTATGCAGCATATTTATTCTGCCTTGGACCGTCTATAGTTAGGTTTTATACAATTTTCTGTAAGATATGTCATGTATTGGTTATATCATTTTGAACGTATATTATATTCGTACATTTTCAAATCAGTTTTATGTAGAGCGCCCTCATTGTAATAATTTTTAGGGATAAAAGGTACAATTTTCTGGTGTACGCAAAGGCACAGTACCAACAAAATCTTCCACGACCACGACTTCGACTTCGATCAATTCGAGTGGGAATAAAAAATTAATTGTGAATGATCTGTAGTCTGCAGATAGAAAATAATTATCAATAATCACACTCCCAGTCAATTATTTGGTTTTTCTTCTAGTGATATTATGGGGAAGTTACTGAGCAAAACACAAAATGATAAAAATAATGTTGGCGAAACTTCCAGCTTCGATCAACACTCAACGGGAATCCCCGACATCGCGCGCCTGGCCGGCCGGCCTGGCGTCAACTTAGCTTACTGCCTAGCGCCCTAGCGGCCTAGCTAGATGTACGAGAATCCCACGAAAATATCGTATTATTCAGACAATTTTATTTCTGTGTCCGTGTCTGTATGGTGTTGACGTTTGATATAAATGTAGTAATCATCAGTTACCAAAAATATCTTGATAAATGCCGATTCTAGGTTGATAAATGGCTCCTCGTCCTCCGTTGAAACACTCATTCTTGGTTCCGAGAACTTCCAAAGTTAGCTCAAAATCACTGTAAATCATGTACTGAAAATATCGCATGAAATAGCGACCACGTTGACACATACGAGTAGCGCATCGCACGTAGCGCATACGTCACTTATATACACGTACTCATCACTCATACACACACGTATCGATACAACCACTTCCGGGCTGATTCACGTAACTAAAAAACAGATAAAAACCAAACCAAACAAGGGGAAAAAGAAACAATCATTGTGATTGGACAACACAAATAGAGACTTTATCTTTTACATCATCCGTTGCCATACTTCTCGACCAATCACAGTTGAGCTTACAGCTCATGACCTGACTCAGTAAGCATGCAAAAGCTTGTCAAAGTGTGGGCCGATTATATCGGCCCAAACGTTCTGGTGGCGGAACCTGGGCCGATTAAATCGGCCCGTGACACTGGGAGGGACATTTCCTTTCATATAAGACAATAACCTCGCAACTTTTGAATTTTGGCTTGCAAAAGTGGATCTCTCCCTTTAAAACACAAGAGGGCGCTCTCTTAAAAAGCATTGGTTTCAACATTTTTCATAAAAAATTATGCAAGTGATATTTTGTTGAAATAATGATTAAAAAGAGAGATCATCAACAACTATTTTTAAACTTCCTTGAAAATTTTTGAAAAAGTGCAAGCATTTTACAAATTTTTACAAAATCGTCAAATAAATCTGGGGCCAAGATTTATTCAGATCGGATATATTTATTGATATTTCAGCCGTTTCTGAATCGATTTTGATCAAATAAAGTTTGTTGACTTTGTTCCGCCATTATAATCGTATGCTCTTTCAAATTCTACACTCAGCTTTTCATTATCTCACCAAAAAATTATTTCGTGCAGCGCCCTCTAGACCAAAACTGAACTATCCCTTTAAGCTAGCATGATAACTATCACATCATGGGTAAACCGGAGACAATAATGCATTGTAAGACTTACTTGACGCAGATGTAGGTTATAAGCAAGATGGTCAGAAACACGATGGACACGATACAGCCGATCATTCCAAAGATATCCAGGATCAAATACCCGATATTGCCAGATATATCCTAAAGATATAACAGCGATTATTTTGCTATTGAAATACTGAAAATAATATGCACCGATCGTCATAGAGCTTGATACATTCATAGATGTATTATGTATCATACAACATTGTACAATGAATTATGATAATTTATATTCTATTACAACAATGTCATACTCAACAGTTTGAAACAAGGAGGTACCGTATACCGTATGGGATATTATAGGCATCGTGAAAATGATAATTGGAGCCCATTAGTAATAAATGTTATAACATGTAAATTGAAACAAAAACATATTTTACATTATATAACAAAAACAATTATTCATCAATCTGAAACAATAAGGTACCGTATGGGATATTATATTTATCATGATAATGATAATTGAAGTCCATCAACTGATAGTTGTAATGAAATATCAAAACGATGCAAACGAAACTACTTACCATAAGAACGGCAAAACTGGTGAGATGGTTGCACAAACATCGTATCCTGTCGAAGTCGGGGTCGTCCTCACGTCGACATCCCTCCGTCGACCATCGACCACCAGTTTGTGTTTTTTCCCAGAACACGCAAGACCTAGTATCAACGGTCTCACCTTCCGCCGTGACCTTTGGTGAATCATAAATTTAAATTCAATTCGGTTTATTGATATCTTTAAAAAGCACAATATTTATGTAGGACAACATGTGTCGAGGGTACCACAAAATAAAGCCCATGGCTCGAGAGAAAAGTGATTCCTACATACTATATACAGAGAAAGATAGGGGATACCAAATGTATATAAGTGACGGATTGGATCCATACCCCACGCGCTTATCAGCTTATAGTAAGTTACTTTGTTGGCATATGCGAAACTAATCAAAGGGTTGATAATATGCGTATTTCTGTGATCCCACATATGTCCACCGAATGATGATTGAACATTATATGTGAAATGGATGTTATAACTGTTATGGCGAAGTGATATTTCTCAAGTAGTAACTCATTGCATTTATTTTATACGCAAGAGTTCTTCAAATTCAAACATTGCAATCATAAATCGTACGATAATTATCGTTTGCGAGTATAACGAAAGGAAAAGCGACACCTGTTCCAGGCTTCTTTTGTATACAACAATGTAAGTGAGAACTGTTGGCGTTCTATAGTATAATTTGGCAATGTTTTGACGACGTTGCTTGATCCCTTTAATATAGCAATCGGTTCCTCACGTTTAGTTCCAAGAAGGTGGTTTCGACCTCCTGTCCTGCCGATAGGTCAGCCACGATGACCCCTTCCACGGTGGCCGCGATGATGCGGGAACCCACGGCCTGTCGCCTGCCGGGTTCCTGGCTCGACTCCTGCTGATTTGTGCTTTGGAACAGTAAGCCGTTTTGGAAAACGAAGAAGCTCACTGGTACCATGCTGGTTCCTTGAAGGCAATCGCAAGGAAGGGAAAATCAATCGAAGATAAAAATTTATGGGCTGTAATAGAGGGAAAATATTAGCAATTCTACCAATTAGGCATACGTTAAATTATCCCCTTTAACCATCCCACCACTTTTTCGGTTCCTCGGAGCATAAACAGGATTAGTTTTCTTTTATTATCTGAACTGCAAATTAAAGGCCAAGTTGAGTTTTGGTAATTTCCAAAGTGCCCCCCCAACATCGATTGTAACGGATTTGGTTGATTTCAATTCCATATGAAAGATCATCGAAAAAAACATGGGAAATAATAATAATTTCCATTCAAATGCTCTAATTGTTGTGAAATTTGCTTTCAAAATATCATATAAAAGTGGTTGACGCCCGGGTATCACTTTTTAGAACCGCTAGTGCGAGGCACTAGCGTTCTATGTTCTCCTGATAAAAGACTGAATATTTGTGTGCACGCTAATTGTGCTTAAAACTATACATATGATACGGTACTTACCAGCAATTTACTCTCCAATATGTGATCCAACTACCGGGTGGATTAAGATTATGATTTTTCCTTCCATTCCGCAAAAAATCAGTGATATATGCGCCTCATGGACCAGTCTCTCCGTGTGTTAGCGCGACTGTGAACGAAAGGCGAACGAATGCGAATGGGGCTTGCGAGTTGCGTCAACGGCAGTGTTGGAGTCATACTTCTATGGTTGCGATACATAATAATCGTACTACTGTATAGTATTACCGCACACAGTGACTGCACTACTAACAGTCCCGTATTACCGCACACTGCACTATACAGTCCCGTATTAGGACCTACAACGCTAGTGCTTCGCGCCGAGTTAATTTGACACTTCGAGTTGTAACGGCTCTTTTTGAATGATAACAGGGGTTTTACTTTGTCGTTTGTAATTGTGTATACTTTTCGAGCATGGTGAAGTTATAACTATTAGTTTGTATCGTAATCGTGCAGGTTTTGGTTACTAAAGTTAAGTTTGACCAATACTCAACTATCCCTTTAATCATTTTACGTTTGTCTGTTCTCTTGGGACTTTTATCCATGTTATTGATCCACTATTGCTGCTCTGTATACAGTGGCGTAGACAGGTTCTTACACCTGGGGGGGGGGGATGATTTGCCGTTCACCGGACCAAGACCAATTTGTCCGCGGCCGAGACCAAAACAATTGCTTGAAAGTCATCTCAGTGGGGGGGGGGGGGGGGGGGGGGGGGGGGGGGGGTTAGATGTTAAGATGTTCGTGTCCAGGCGGGCCGTTAGCAGTTTTGGCTTGGGGGGGGGGGGGCAAAACCTATATTAGCCTTTGGGGGCTCACGATTGTGGAGGTGTAGGGGCTCATGCCCAACCACACTCACAGTGCTGCCAACTTTTAGCCAAATGTGGGAGTGAGACATTGCAAGGAGCGAAGTGACTGAGTGAGTGGGGGGAGGGTGTGGGAGGGGGATGTCCCCCCTCCCACGGTAGGGAGTTTTTGCATTTTTGGACTTGAAATTGTGAAATCTGGTGCTTACCTAGATAGGAAATTCGGGCTTAACATTGACTGTATATGGGAAAGCGTGTTATGATTTGATCGACCAGACATTTTAAATATATTTTCACGAAGAAAACAAATAATTGACACACTAATAAATATGCACCCTAACACAGGGAGCGAAGTGACTGAGCGGGGGGAGGGTGTGGGAGGGGGGTGTCCCCCCTCCCACGGTAGGGAGATCTTGCATTTTTGGACTTGAAATTGTGCAATCTGGTGCTTACCTAGATAGGAAATTCGGGCTTAACATTGACTGTATATATATATGGGAAAGCGTGTTATGATTTGACCGACCAGAAATTTTGAATATATTTTCACGAAGAAAACAAATAATTGACACACTCATGAATATGCACCCCAACATAAACACAAATATTGTATTTATATTTAGCGTCATACACAGGTTTTACATCACCATATGCCACATTATGTATAATCCAACAACTTAGCCTATTGCCAAGAATGAGTCCCGAGGGGCGAAGCTACCGAGGGCTAGGGCAGAGCTAAATAGGGAGGGTTTGGGAGGGGGTATCCCCCTCCCGCGGAGAAGATTTTGCATTTATAATTATATACTTGAAATTGTGCAATTTGGTGCACGTCACACAAGCAGCCAGTGCACTGCCAGCCTACACTGGAACTACGTGGCCCGGTATACAGAAAAAAAACTCACCCCAGACTATAAGCAAGTTGTACAACAAACTTAGATAATCTGTTCGCGCGCGAAGCGCGCAGCGAAAATTGAAAGTGGATGTATAAATTGCTTTTTAAACATTAGAATTAACAAGTCTTAGCTCATACAGCTAATGTTTTCTTTCCCACTCGTATACAGATACACACAACAAAAGATATATCCTTCCCTAAAACCTGGGGGGATGATTGTACATGTCATCCCCCACCTTGTGAGGTGGGGGGATGCATCCCCCTTATCCCCCGTTGTCTACGCCCCTGTCTGTATACCCAGGTGTATAAATGGAAACCCGGAAGGATGGGAATGTGCGTGGTTCCCTATATAGCACTGTGTGTGGCCAACAGGAGACTGGCTGGAATACTCCCGAGGGAGTGGAACATGTACACGTTGTATGCAGGATTTATAGCAGTTTATGTCCGTTGACGGCAGTAATATTAATAGTGTTTATATTATTTAAGTACTGCAATTTGTGCTCTATAAATATCTATTATTATTATTATTTATTTTAGTATTAGTATTAGTATTGTATACCTGTGCCGGAGGAGGAAACCAGGTCAAATATGGCCGGCGGGAGAACGATGGATGCCTCGACGTCCGCTCGTGGAATCAGCCCAGTGTTAAGGTACAACATGGTGGAGTTCTCATCGAGGACGTTGGTCAACAGCGCAGTGTTGGTACCATCATCGAGGGTCGCGAAGCCGATTCCAGGCCGCAAGGATGCCTTGGGCAGCTGGACAGCGACCACGGCGAGCTTCGGGGTGACAACGGTGAGGTTCATGTCGGCCCCGCTCATCTGGAAGAGAGTAACCTGGATCTCCAGCGAGTCCAGGATCCTGGTAGGCGCCTCTTCGTCGAGAGCATCCACGAACTCGTCCTCGCCGACGTCGAGCACGTTGTTGACAACGTTGATGACGTTTATGGTGACCTATCGATGCGCAGTTATGAAAGCATTAACCGATTTCATATAATATACACGCATATAAATTATAGCCTAGTGCCACCTGTAGTTGGTTTGAGAATTTCAATCGTTTTATTTACTTGAACAATAACGAAACGCTGACATTTTTGCATCCTGTTTCTGATAAGTGCATCATTCATGTCACGTGTAGTCGTTTGTTTCCTCTTGTGTATCAGTTATAGCCTATTTGAAATAATCAATGTTTTTTTAAAACACTATCAACTGTTTTGACTGACTATTGCGTACTGGACGCTTCCAGTGTTCAGTCAAAACAGATGATAGTGGTTTAAACAAACATTGACTATTATTTTTCATTATTAGTGACACCCAGGAGGATATATTGCATACCATTAGAAGTGACAGAAATAATGCACTTATCAGAAACAGTAAGCAAAAAGCCAGATTGTGGCCCCCTTTAGGAATCAATGTTTCCGTTTTGTTAAATTAATGATAATTGTATGAATATTATGATCTAGAGAAGATATGAACTTATTATCACCAACCTAAATGCTCGTTTTGGAAAATTATCGGAAATAACTTTATTGGTCTTAATAATTGGTTAGTATTGTAGAAATAGCATAACCATTGTCTTGCGTGGACAAATCCGATCCTTATTATCATTAAATGCAGAAATGTCAGTTAAAACGTTTATGAAAGCCGCTGACATTGAGTCTGAATTCACCGTCAGTTTGGCCCGTCTACGCGGGCCACGTCTAAACGCTCGTTCGTGCAATACACACGTGCGCCGCATTTGCCACAGGATTAGCATGCAGCGCACGAGATTTTTCAATTCACGGCGATTTCAATTTACAGTAGATGAGATATATATAATTGACCAAATAAATAGTAGTCGGTTTCCAGGCCAGTTTTGTATCACCCCGTATTTAGTAAAAACATATTATTTCACATGATTGGTGATAAGAGCGTCCATTTAATTTTTTGAGTGGGGGCGTTTCCCAAAACTGGTATTGGGCTTTAACAAACAAAGAAATAAACAAACTAATAAATAAGCAAATGAATAAGCAAAATAAACAAATGAATAAACAAACAAACATACATATAATTTTATATTACATTTTTAAAATGAAGAAAATATTAATTAAATGAAAATTACTTCTTCCGAAGGGTCTCGTATCGCGACGATATTCTCGAGGGACGCTGCCACGGCAACAATACCTTCTGCAGAGATGGCCTCTGATTGGTTGGTTGCAGTCACGAGATCACTGGAGTACTCCGTCACATTGTCTGCTGTCACGGGAGTCTAATAATGCACAAATGAAAGTTCGAGTAGTGTGCAGGTTTTTGGTTACTACATTAAATTTGACCAAAACTCAAAAATCCCTTTAAACGGTTCACTCATTGATTATAAATTGAGTCGAATTTGGTATGATTGTGAAGGTAATCTTGTACTTCAAATTCCGAATAAGTGCAAACGAATTCATTCATACGCATACTCTTTCGTGAATAGACACAATAGTTCATTTTATGGGCACTCGAATTCGCGAATGTGCAGTAGCGCCAGCGTAAACAACATGCCATTTTGAATGACCATTGATGAAAAGGTATGCTCTTTGTGCAAATTCACTTGCTCAGACGTGATTTTGAACGACTATTTACGAATTCGAATGCTGCTTTGACACGGCGATCACAAATCGCGCGATTTACTGATTCATACTATATATTTTGTTTGTGGTATCGACGATTCAATAGCTCGGATGACGCGTGACCCCAGAATAAACCACAATGACTATATTACAGTGATCTATTAAACGGTTCGCTCATTGATTATAAATTGAGTCGAATTTGGTATGATTGTGAAGGTAATCTTGTACTTAACAAGCCTCGAGAAAATCAGATTTTTTGAATTTTTAAAAATATTTTTAAATCGAAATTGAAAATGAGAAAAATTCACCCTCCAAACCAGGCCCAAATTCACCCCGATCTCGCCGCTTAGGTCGATGACGTGTGACGAGGGGGTGAATTCTCTGCTATATCGCGGTATACATCAGTTTGCGTGCATTATTTTGTTTACAACGTCCATCGCTCGCTCGTTTTGCAACATCGGAAATGAAGAAACAAAAATCTAGAATTGCCCAATGTTAGTGTAAAAGTAGATATTTTACAGTATGAGTGGTTATTTTCCCAAAATTAGAGATTTGTTTGACAAATTGAGAGACGCAAATTGAACGTGCCTCGAAAAAAGAAATGCCCGTCAGTTGAATGATACGAACACGCACTAGAGTTTCAGCGGCACCGCTCCGCGAGACAGGCTGTGCTTATAATAGCTATACCTTACATAGCTAGCTGCACGCCAACTGCCATGACTGCCTTGTAAGTAATTGCACATTTAAAATGCTCCGAAAAGGAACGAAAATGCAAGATTATTACGATCACACCTGTTCTAGACTATCTCTTATTTTACTTACATGTTTGTAGGGCTTTTATAACAAAATACGAGAACAATTACCTGCAAAAACAGCTGATAATAGTGCACTTTACGCGAGCTACATACACTGCACTAGCCGCTATTATATTGCATGCATTGTCCACCGCATACGCGCACGGTCGAGGCTCTCCACGTATTATCATGCATGCTGCCAGCGAGTATGATTCAACTCGCAGACTAGGTGATTTATTTACCTATTTTTACTTTATCAGACACATTAATGAATAAAAGAATAACTTTACAACGAATATAAACTTGTTTTATTAGTTCAAACAGTTTAAACCACCATAATTGTATAGAAGATAGTTTAAACAACCACGGAATCCCCGGTATAAAGGGGTATAAATCCGGTATATAATGTGGTAGAAACCGAGGCTTCTGATTGGATAACCCCTCGCTCTACGTCAGTACAACACACCCAGCTATCGGACCCCGCTCGTAGCTGGATTGTGGTTTTGAAGCAGCGTTTAGTATTTTCATTTTTGTTTTAATTTTCGGATGTGCGAGTACTTCGAAAGTGATATTTTCATTTTCTGTATGATTTGAACTTTTTGGAAAGATGAAACTTGGCTTATGTTGCTTTTTCTTTGAATAAACACTTTAAAGCTATAACATATTATTTAGAAAATTATTCCAGACACTCACGTCCGCTATCTCGACCAGAATCAGGTCGCTGACGTCATCGTCGACAAAACAATTGGTTAGCACCGGGTCGTCCCAGACTGCCAGGGAAAGGAGATCTCCTCGACACAGCCGAGTAGCTCGCGGGAGAATAACTTGAACGGAAGAAAAAAATGGTATGCTGGAAATTTGAATACTTGACTGACTGACTGATTGACTGACTGAGTGACTGCCTGCCTGACCAAAGAGCTATTATATAGATGGAGTCACAACAGATTCAAATCTTTTACTAGATGTTCGATGCCGCCACTGTAAACTATGCAGTGAATGTGCTCATTTGAATGGGACCTGAACTTAATTTGCAGGTGGAAACACAAAGACGTTTCGGTTGATTACATACGCATTGGCACATTTCAAAGAGAGTTGTGCTTTGTTATTATAATAACTTTTCGCAAACCCGAACTCAACTAATTCGAGTACTTCTTTATTATAGATAGCAAATGCGCGCGAAATAAAAAAATGTGTGGAAATTTAAATATTCATGATGAAAATTAACGTAGTTGGCATGCGTTGGCACTATTGCGACGTATCTTATCAATTAGAGTGATATCTCAAGATTATTTGGTGTTGATGTCAATTTGTCGAAAATGATCGAAAGTGGATAAACAATGCTTCAAAGAATCATATTAATTCATGATATATCTGGATTTTGTCTCAATTCATGTAGGAAATTATTACAATTACATCTCTATTTGACGACGCGTTCATCAAGTCTACTACTAATCATGCAATAGTCACAAATAAATGAAAATTCGTTGAATTATCATGAAATTAAAAAATCGTCAGGAATTAATTAGCAAGTCGTTGGTTTCACTCGGCGGCATCGAAGATCGAACTTCAAATAAACCGCAAAGCCCCACTTCTCCTTTTGTTCGCCTTTAGAATAAAGACAGGGATTAGTGACAGTTGTGACTCCATCGATGGTAACTCCTTGGCATGACTGACTATGCCGAGTACACAACATCGCCTGGATGTGTGGTGGCTTCTATTTCACGATGGCTTGCCACATCTTACTGTCTTCTAATGCGCCTATGGCGCAGTGTTCTTTTATACAATCTGATCGAATGTTAGCTGAGATGATGCTCATGGTCGCTTTCCCTGGATTCTACCATTTCGGAGTATGATTGAATTGTGAGAGGATCTTTGGGGGCTCATTCTTTCCACATGTCAAAAATATCTCAGTTTTTCGTTAGTACCTCTAGTGTACCTCTTCTTCCTCAAAATATAAGCTGTTTTTAATGAGCCTTTCATATCAAGCTAATCCCATGATTTTCCTTAATACAATTCATACATTTGGCAAGATATGACGGGGAAATTAAGCCTGCAAAAAGAAATTTCACATTATCCCACGATAACCCGACATCCAGACGGATAACTTTATTCCACAGTTGGCCGTAATAAGTAAATACAAATTATAGTTTTTGTAAAGCCCCCTACAATGTGCAATGCTTTTAAGGATAGCTGAGCAATGTTGATATATTTATGAAGATGATTATACTGTTTTGTATGGTCGAATAAACAAGTTGAAATCAAACGATGTCATTGTAGGTTCATCTCATTTCATCATAAGGCTGATTAGATCACACGCTTTGATAATCGTGAAATTAATGAACATCAAGTAAACTGAACGCTCAGCCAGAACTGTACCCCTCGACAACAATTTTTGCACCCCAACAATAACATGATATCTGTACAATGATGCTCACCATTTTCGGTGTAGACGGCGCAGTGTTCTACGCTGTTCACTTCCTGTCCTATCGTTCCCGCGGGAAAGGTTAGAGTCCCGCTAGTCCCGGAGACGACATATGCAGGACATGTAGCTACGGGAAAATGAAATAAGATCGGATTAAAGTAATTTAAATTTTTTATTATCGAGCACAAACATCATCAATACTGTAGTCCAACCTCCGCCCTTGTTATCGAAAATTGCGATTTGTTTTGTTGAAAATGACACCGACCTTTAAATGCGATTTCTGAGTTTAAGTAACACGTTTTGTGTACTGACCGTATCGCAATTGATAATTATGAAATACAACTGCCGTAAACAAGCTGTCGATAAGCTATGATTAAATATTATTAAATATAGACTGGAACACAAATTGACCTTTTCTTCAGCAAGTCGTGCACAGGCACTTCATAATAATGGTGGTACTGTCAGCGAAAACCTGAAGTCAAGATAGATTACCTGGTATCTAACTTTTAGTTAGATTCGGGTTAAAACTATTTTTGTATTGAAGCAGTATAGATGGTATGTGATTCGTTACGCGATAACTTTTAGCTATATTCGGGCAAAACTCTTTTTGTTGATGAAGTATGCGTTATGATACGTACATGCACTACCGACGGTGATGCTGTCGGCATACACCTGCGGGTAATCCCCGGAGGTGACGAGGTGGTCGACGACCGCGCCCGTCACCTCGTCGACCAGACCCGTCTGGTTGCCGACCCAGGCTTCGCTTTGAAATCGTGCCTGGTAGTCGACCACCATGCTGCCTGGTCGCGTGTCGATGATGACGACGGATGCTAAATCGTCCTCTCCCGTCGGTCCTCTATACAGCGATTCGTACACAAGGCCGCTCTCTCTCCCCACTAAGGCATCGATAATCTTCGGAGAGAATCAGAGAGGAACAGTAATGTTTAAACAGTTCATATTAAAGAAAAAAAATAGAACGATTTGTTTAAACCTTTATCCATCATGCAGAATAAGAAAAACACAAACACACGACCAGTACCGGCTCTAGACATGTCGTTTTAAAACTATTATCCGCATAAAAGTGTATTATAGAAAGTGAAAGATGGAGATTGTCACTCGGGTATGAATTACGGATCGAGAGATGTAATGGATTGATGGATGTACGTAGTGAGAAAGAGGAAGGCGGAAGTTGAATTATGTAAAGGAAGAAGGGTTACCATGGTTACTGAAGGAAGTCGAAGAGGGAAAGACATGCATTGAAAACTAAAGAGATTGATCAACAGCGTTGCATACGTAACGATAATCATTTACTTTGTATTATAATAAAAATCAAAATGGGCAAAAGTTGTTCGGGAAAAAGAGTAAAATATCATAAATATTTTCTTTGTACTATGTTTGCTCATCAACACTCTTGGCTGAGTGAATGCTCCATTTTGCTATAATTTATATAAACAGACATTGCTACGTGTGCTTAATCGTGAAAATCGTGCTCGAATGATTACATCATTTGGATTCTATAGTAAAATGTAATCTTCTACTTAATATGACCATTGATTTACAGAGTGATGTATTTTATCGTGGACAAATATGGTACATGTATGTTATGTTTGAGAGAAGTGACCCGTTTCTGTTTGAGCTAAGTTTACATATTATAGGGATGATGTAATTTACTTGCCCTTTGTTGAATTATAACTGAAGATTTTCTATCATTTGGTTTCTTTACAGGGAAATGTATCCTGCATGGCAGTGGCTTTAGCTAAGGAAGGGGGAGGACACGATGGGAACGTGCCCCCACCAATTTGACAAAAAACGATAAACAGCACATGAAATAATCTTTAAAAAATAAAGAGATTCATCATCAATTAGTGTGCCCCAATAATTGTCGCGCGCCAGATATAAGCCCGACTATACGCTACGCCACGATACCCTGACCTCGACGTATGGGCTAAAGAGCGGCCTTATTATTATCTTTTTAATATTCAAATTAGTATAAGAAAAATGCAATAATAATATAGCAATTATTATACGGCAAAGCAAAACGAATAGTATTGTCTACTATAGGTTTTCTCGGCCAATTTCGTAAACTTTTCATTTGTATTGATAAGTTGCGTTTCATTCAAATTCGCTTAAAACTGTCGTTCAAAATTGTATTTCTTCATGCTATTTACCTATTCGCTCAAGTGATTCAGCACTTATAGCATTCAATATAACAAGCACGCTATAAGCATTCAACTTCGCCAACGTAATTCACGGGAAGTGGTATTACGTAATCACGAATTTTCCCGCTTTAAATTGAATGACAAATTTACGAAATAGAAACACGTTTTAAATCGAATGCAAACAAAGTGTATTTGAATGACAGTGAGATTGCACTGCGACGTGTAATTACGCATTGCGAAGACATT
The DNA here is from genome assembly GCA_037951105.1 of Echinarachnius parma. Classification (NCBI taxonomy): domain Eukaryota; kingdom Metazoa; phylum Echinodermata; class Echinoidea; order Clypeasteroida; family Echinarachniidae; genus Echinarachnius; species Echinarachnius parma. The sequence continues at coordinate 27,354 of JBAMJV010008883.1, read as the reverse complement.
TATACAGATCTCGCCGATCTCGGGAATCGCGTGATCTACGTCACAGTGCATTCTCACTGATGATCGTTAAAATGCTAAAAAACGAATTTGAACTATAAAATACAGCTGCGGTGACAAAATCGGCGAAATTGAATGCACACAAAATGAATTCGTGTGGCCAACTTACGAAATTGACGGGGAAATCCTATATTACGTGGTACGGTCATTGTATTATACTCACGTAATATCTAAGAGAATAACCTCCTTCAAACGCTGGATCATTTATGTCGACGTAGGTCATGTTATACGTCACGGAGAGGACCAATGTTATCACATCTTGACAGGAAAGGAAAATCAAGACAAAATAAACATTATGTTGACGATGATCGGAAATTAGAATGCACCAAACGTTGTGTAATATCCGAAAGAATAACAATGAATCAAGCGAACTGCTCAAAATCGCAATAACTTAATATCATCATAATTCTTTTTTTAGGAAATATGTAATGTTAATTATCATCATTGTGTTCACCATTTTCACAAACGATGCAGTGTAAAAGACGCTAAGTTTGTCAGCATTGACAAATAATAGTTACGATTTATGACTATAGATTGTCTACTGCATGATAAATAAATTTTGCAAGAATTTGTTCTGCCTTTACGGTGTTGTCACCTATAGCGTAAACAGACGCCCGACAGAATAATTAGACAATCTGCGAAATCAAATTATCTGATGGTGAAAGCTGTCTCCATTGCTGCTTGCACAAAACTTTTCCGCCAGAAAAAAAAACAACGGACAACAAAAATGGACAAACGAACAGAGACAAATGGATGGAAAAATTGCTCTCCGCCAGGCGTCTGTCAACACAATCGGGTGATATGTGACAGGGGCTTAATAATCTAGTCACACGTGCAATCTCGAACCCAAACCGACAGCTTTGGGGTCGTCCGAGTTAAGTGATTTGGCGTTCATCAATCTATATTCCGCACCCCACTCATAGTATCCTACGTTCCATAGTAAGACATTCACAACTAGCCCTAACCCAAATCGACACCACTTCAAAACCAAACCGAATCTAAATCGTCGCCAAACCGAAACGCAAATCAACGAATTTGGGATGGTGTCCATTCACTGTTGGTTTATGTTCGGTCTGTTATCAGGGTGATGTCGAGCTCGACGTGATTTGTTTCAAACTAAAGACTGTTTCGAGTTGTATGCTTTCGAGAATGTTTGGAAGGATCCACTACGACTAATTTGGAAGTCCGAACCAAAGCCGCATCAAGGCCGACTGACAACATACTGAGCTGGAAACCCGACAGCAAATGAAAACCGACCTCCTTGGCTAATTGGGGTTCGGTTTGGTGTCGGTCTTGGTTCGGTTTGGCGTGTTTGATTTTGTTCTTGGTTTGGTTGGTAGTCACCATTTATTCATGGCCATTTGACACAGCAATCAAGGCGAATTTTCAAATTTAAACAAAGTATATTTACATTGATTCAGCACGCTCCAGGGTGAAGAAAATCGTTATGTATAGTCTCAATATTCTCAATAGACACAATTATGTAAGTGACAATCATAAATGGTCAACGCATCCTTTTGGCATCATAATTATCTAAAAGTAATTTGTTTCGTTGCACATACCTTGCAGCACAAGAGTCATGGGAGGCGAGGTAATCACCGTATCACCATAGAGACCTCCACCGGTCGCCTCGCAGAAGTACGTGCCTTGGTCATCGACGTCGAATAACCGGAAGCGAAGGATAGGCGACGGCAGGGAGAACGGAAGAACGTCGCCGCGACTAGTCTTCATTAGCCATCGACGGTCAACACCTCCCCTGATCGGACACAAGACCGTGAAGTTGCTATTTAGGACAACGGACGGCATAGTATTCGCTTCCGGCGAGACGAGAACTGGTGCTGTTTAACGACGTAAGAAAAACAAAATGACAGCCTGATATTCAGGATTTAATCATAACTCTTATATTATAATTCATATTGATATGCCTCTATATCTAGAAGATTAAATCTCACAGAATGGGAGAATATGATACCATGATGACCTATACATGCATTCTTTGCAAATATTAACACAAACACATGCCCACGTTTGCTTATTTTGAAGATTTAGACTGTTAATGTGTCCTGAGAAATATATTTCAATCTTTACAATTAAATGCCTTGTATTTAACTGAAATAGAATAACACACAGGCTTACCACGACTAGATACCCGTAGGCAGTTTTCGTATAATGTGTACAAAGCAGACACATTTCGCGCACATTCGGCCTCGATGAACTGATCTTCTTTTGCCCGCCACGAATCGAGCAGCTCATAACACGTGGCATTCCGTGTCTCGTCCACGGTGCCTGGCGAACAACGGAGGTATCTCAGGACGACGGGGCCATCAGTCCGGCTCATCCTCTGGGCGAAGAAGAGACTGGTGACGGTGACGCGGATGGCTTGACGCGCATTAACTCGTACCGGACGCGCGAAGACAATTGGGAAGAACCTCCCATCACCTGAGGCCGGAACGTCGTAATAAACGTTCTCGTAGATAATCGGGACAATGCCGCGCCGACGTCGTCTTGAAACGGCCGGAGTGTCTTCGAACTCTGTGATCTGGACCCTAGCTTCGTACAGTGGCCGAATCTCTCCAACCCCTCCTCGGACGATGTAATCCGGGAGCTCCAGAGAGTACAGAAGCCCGTCACTCTCTGGGGTGAACACTATGTACGGATATCCGTAGTAGTTACTCGAGCTTTCGATTGTATCCATGGTTACGCAAGGTGGAACGAGGCTCTCGTTTCGAAAATCGGCTAGCTCTTCGGCAAAGCTGAGGCAAGTTTCATCTGCCGGTGAGGAAAAGAGAAAATAAAATGATGAGTGATGTGTGCATGTATGAAAATGTCATTTTGAAACATCAATGAACTGATTAACGGCAACGAGCTTGTGAATAGCGACCAGCGTTTGCAAAAGTCGAACGAGGCCCATTGTGCAGGACCCCGTTGCAGAAAGAGATACAGTCGAAAGTTACAATTAATTGTAAGTCAGGTCATGTGTTCTAAATGCGCGAATCTTATTAGTTGAAGCATTCAATTGTAACTTATTGTATTTATTTCTGCAACGGGACCCAGAAGTTGGTAGCTCGATCAATCTGCATCACCCACTGATCTTAAAATTCTGGATAGTTTGTTCGCTTGTCATAGTTGACGACGTTTTGACATTCCCCGATGTTGTTTATCACAGATACAAGGGATGCACAGAGGTACAACAGTGCATGCGATGTCAAGAATTGCCCCCTGTATTCAAGTTAAGATTACTTGTGGTTAATCACTCGAATTTCACAGCATGTCAAGTCAGATCGTTTAGTAAACATTTTATATATCATTATGATGTATGTAAAACTTGCTTTGTTGACGAAAAACTTGAGCCTGAACCCCGTTGATAAATAATGTGTAATTACAAGAAGATCATAAACCTACCGATGACGGTAAGTGAAGTCCGCTGTACTACCTCACCAATATCGTTGCGTGCTCTGCACTCGACTCTTTTGGGATATCAAAATAAATACACAAAATAACACATTTGATTGTATTATTAGTGTAAGGTACTAGGACATATGTTAACAGAATACACATCAACTATGAAGCTTATAGCTGATTATTCAGATTACTTAAGTACAGATCGTGTGTTAGAGATATAAATGCTCTTGATTCGTTATGCCAAACAGACAAAGAAATGTTATTTAAAGAAATATCTATTGAATCTGTTAAGAATGAATTAGTGAATGTAAACAGGCTGTTGGTGTGGGTGGTCTACATCCTTAATTATCAAAGTTAGCTGCCGAGTACATTGCATCTCCTTTAACTCACATGTTTAATAGATCTTTAATAATCTCTCAAATTCCATTGGATTTTAAAGCTGCACGTATTACACATATACACAAAGGTGGTGCATTTAAAAGTAATTTAAAAAACCAATCATGATACTGCCAATTCTTTCTAAAATATTGAAAAATGCTGTGCATAAACAATTGTATGATTTTTTGGAACAGTCATACACTTTTATCAAATGAGCAATCCGGTTCTAGACCATTACACTCAACAGCCATATGTGTGACGTACATAGTAGATTTTTTATTACAAAATATGGATTCAAGTCAGTTAATAGGTGCCGTATTTTTAGTAATATTTTTTGGTAAAAGAAATGAAGAATATAAGTGGTTTGAGTCTTATCTTTTAAGTAGAAATATTGTGCAATCAGTCTGGAGTTCCACAAGGGTCAATTATTGGCCCACTCATATTTTGTTTGTTAATACTGTAAATGATATATGTAAATGATATGATATATAAAAATGATATAATTATGTAAATTGAGTGGATGTGGTGTGGCAAGATCGGTAGAGCGCGCGCTTTCTGATCTCGAGATCCCGAGTTCGAACCCTGCCCACTCCGTTTGTCCTTCAGCAAGACAATTAATCCACATTGCTGCTCTCTACCCAGAAGTATAAATGGGTACTTGGTCGGGTGTTAATTAGCCTTCAGCGCCCGTTGGGCAGCTTGGGCTAGTATGCTCCCCTGTGAGTTGAGATGGTGCACAAGATAATTGTGCCGGTTTGAACTGTACCTGATGACCAAGGGTAATAATGCGCCTCTGAATAGGCAACTAGATAGATGGCGCTCTATAAAAGCTATATATTATTAAATTGAGTTTTAGCTCCCAATCAAAAAATTCACTAAATTTGTCAAATTCAAAAATAATTTTCAAAGAGATTTTGATTTAATTGTAAACTAAAGTGATTACTTTGGGTCCTAAAAGAAGGTTGCGTAACTTCGTTCTTTCCATAATTATAATGATATTGATGTAGAAAATGTCAGTCATATAAAATATTTTGGAGTAATACTCGACTCTCAATTTGTATTGTCAAAACATATTGAAACTAAATGTTTGAAAATATCACGGTCTATAGCATTTATAAGTATTTAGTTCCGTATATGATGCACTCATTTTACCCTATACATAGATTATTGCTGCACTGCATGGTGAAGCTGCTCAAAATAAAATGTATTAAAGACCGTTTTACATATTTAAGTGCTTTTGGTTAGCTACACTAAATTGGCAATCGGTGGAACATAGAATAAAATATCATTATTGTGTGATCATGTATAAAGCTATGAATAATTTGATTCCAGTATAGTATATCTAATTATTGATATAACGGCGCACCACTCATAATGTAACTCGATACACTCTGAGAAGTCCTCTCACAGTACTATATCCTCGTACTGAATATAATTATGAGGCGATCATTTGTTTAAACAGGTAGTTCGTTATTTTATAAACTTCATATTGCCATCCAATGTATTTCCTCACAAGTATTTTAAAAAAGAAATGTAGAAGTGCAATAAACGGGTTATAGGTAAATATTTATGATCCATTATTAATGTTATATTTATACTGGTTTTACAATAATACTCAGTTATAATGTATTTATTGCGTAGGGTGATTAGGGTAGATGAGTGCATGCTGATGTATATTTTGATTGTATATTTGTTTGTTTTCTGTCTAATTCATGATGTTGTATATTATTAAATGTACATGTATATGTCTTTATTTGGAACTGTATTGTAACATATATGTGTACGTCCAATACAGGGCGAAATACCCTGATTTGTTAAGGTTCTATGACATGGAACTCACATACAATATTAATTTTAGTCTATCAGGGATAGTTTTTCACGTGGATTCCAATTACAATAATCATTTTTTTCATTGGAAAGGTCATTAAAATGAGAAATCAACTTGAAAATTCAAATTGGGAACGCGCACAAAAAATGGATCCAGGGTGAAATTCTGCTTGTGGCCTCATCTGTCAATCACAATGCAGTTACTCATAAGATGAACAATGCACCTTCGCCCAAGCGAGTGCCTGCTCACCATAGTATCGCATGATAGAATAGACTACACTTTCAATTTCAATAGCAGTTGCTATGTGAGAAAAGCCCAACCATCATTAGGACAAGACAGACACTGAAAAGCTATAGTATGGAAGCATGCTGGGCATGCTATTGTGGGCATGTTCTATTTGTCCTTCTCTTTTGCCATCGAATGTAAGCTGACCAGTGATGTCAATAGCTTATCAGTGCTTTTCTTGTCCTTATGATGGTTGAGGTTTTCTGATATAGCAACTGCTATTGAAATTAAAAGTGTGTGGGTTAAGGTATTCAAAGAGGTAATACTATTGTGAGCAGGCGCTCAGCCTGGGCGAAGGTGCATTGTTCGTCTTCCAAGTAACTGAGTTGTGATTGACATATGAGGTCACAAACAGAATTTCACTCTTGGGAGATTTTTTACGAGATGGGGCTTAGGCTTGCCTTAGGAAGATGAACAAAATAATTGCAAAAATATTCCAAAATTAACAAAATATATTTGATGTGTAGCAGCTCTTAATTTCTTAGTATGTTGGGCATCGCCTTTAAGAGTTTGCCGAGGTCAGCACTCTGGTGTTAATTAGCATATTAAGCGTTGTGATGGCGACGGCGACCTTTGGAGCCAATTAGAGCTGAACACGCATCGCGGCGAGTTTCGCTGGTCGATAGATCGGAGGTTTTCCTCCCACTCTTCTATATCTCATCGTCCGGTTAGCACGCAGAATTATCGTGACAGCCGGCGACTTTTGTTAGAACGTTCTACCCCAGAGTTCGGGCAGTAAAACCAGCGGATTCCCGCTAGCGTCAGTTTAGCGAAGCGTACCTTTTCGTCTTCGCGTTTTAGTGACTTTACCCCTGAAAGTCCAGGGATTCTTTCGTTCACCAAGGATTGGATTTTCATAGCTTTAGATTATTTCCGCTTGCGCTGACCGAGTTGGGTTAGTGCAATATTTATTAAGTTAGAATCGCGTTCTCCGAGCTAAGTAGCGACACAGTAGAAACGCGTTCATTATTGTGAGCGTCGAGTGAGCTGACTCTTCGAACCGCGTAAGCACAGGAAAGACACCTAGCGAGACGCCATTTTGTTTTGGAAGCGACCTCCCCGTTTACAACTTCACGGAGTTCTTCCAAGTCCAGAGTTCCTCAATTCCGAGCCTGACAGAGCTGTTGGTGAGTGGAAATTGTACAGTAACAATACGTTTCTACAGATGTATTACAAAATTATTTGATGTATGCACAAACACAGATAAATAGAAGTCAACATGTTACTGAATTACATGGCCCCTTTAAGAAGACAATAATAAATAAATAAATAAATCTTTTTATAACAACTATGTGTATTCGTTAACGCTATTGCTGAAAGTCGTGCTCAAGCTCAATTCAGCTTGATTTTACGGTCACAACACAACGAGCGCTGTGAGTGTTCCCAAATAGTGCCCTCTAGAATAGACAACGCAAACACTTTAAGGGATAAACAAAAGTTTGTTTTGTTCACCTGGTATCTTCAGTGACCGTTATGAACGCTTCGCTGTACCCGTATGACTGTATGTCCCCATCACCGCCGTAAACAATACTAGAATATGAGTTTTCGATGGGTAACCCGTCATCGGTGACCAGTCGTACCTCCGGGATCGGTTTACCGAACGCTACGCACACAACGTTGACGTCGGTTCCGGGACGCAACGATCTATCGGCGGTGGTATACTGTATAATTGGCGGCTCTGTAGAACATACACAAATTGTGATATGTTATATCAGTGGCGTAGCTACGGGAGAAAGAAAGTGGGGGAAGGGGTACATGCCCTTCCACTATAACTTGATAGAAAAGTAAAATAAGCAGTTAATAGGTAAAATCCTTTATAATATTGAGAAAAAAAAAGAAATTGTATATAGCATGTGCTCCCCAATTATTCGCATGCACCCACAATCAGTGTGACCACGCCATGCCACTGATTGGAATATTCAATCACTTTTACGTTAATTGATCACGATTTACGTTACAATTTATTACGATTTATTACGATTTATTACGATTTACGTTACAGTTACAGTTATTACGATTTACACGTTATTTGATACGATTAATTGAAAGTATGAGGTAGGATATATTTTGCAATGTACATCTTGTATAGGAATATAAGTTCTACATTTGGAAAGGCTTTATTATTATGAAAAGTTACCCTTTTAAGCATACATGATGCTAAAAAAGAATTGTAATGTATTATATCATATACATTACATGCATGACTATCCTAGCCATTTTGATTAGAAATTAATTGAATTCTCACCATTACGTGATAAATAAGGAATATCATAATTGAGGTAGAATTTTGTCACAGAGCAGCAGCAGCTGCTGATGTGAAGTATCTGTCGCTATTTTAAAAGGACATTATCGTGGAAGCACACGACTCCCGAAAAGCATACTGTTATGGATTCCCTGATCCGAGACGTGATTCATATAAAACAAATCAAACAAACAAAGACGAAGATACAAGGAGGATTAGTTTCACTCACCGTAGCAATTTCCGTAAAGTCCCACGTAAAACTCCGTCAGTTCCGGTGGGAGACACGTGACCCCGAGGTCAGCCGCCATTTCCGTCGACCGCTGGAAATCCCCCATTACGCGTAGGCAAGCGTCACTCAAGAATGCGCATTCCCCTTCCTCGTCCGCATACAGAGTATAGTTGACGTACACGTTGAACCTGTTCAGAAAGTCTGGAACAATGTACTCTACTGGATCGGAGACGGACGCGGCGGGGTCGGGGTCCTCGGCCGACGTGATGGAGATACGAACACTGTCGGAAAGACCGGTATCTATGTACAACGGGACGCGCAAGTCCAGAGTGTGCAGGGCTGTCTCTGACGAGAACTAAATGAAACCGGAAGAAAGGAAATCAATACAATTTTAGTCTGATTGCAGATAGGATCGTTTTTTTATTTTCGTTCAATCATGATACGAAACAGTATAATAAACCCCTCAAAAAAAGTTCGGAAACTCAACTTTGATCGATTGTATAACTTTTATTGTCATATTGTATTTGTTCCTTTTAGTGTCATTGCAATGCATGATGATTTCCCTTTAAAATGGTACATTATTTGTCATTTATTTCAAATCAGGGAATACGCAGTGCGTTTCAAAATGGAGGACGGTCAGAAGTAAAATGTCGCAAAACGGGCCGAAAGTATTCAGTTGGGAAATTTGACTCTTGTGCCGTATTTTTTAATGTTCAGGTTGTATCGAAGATTGTAGTGTGTTCAAATGATTTAAACTTATCAAATTTGGTATCATTTTAAAGCCTATGTGTCTATCTTTTCAATACGTTTATGTCCGTAACAATTTTATTAACAGGTTAAGTATGGTACAGCTGAATATGGGGAGGGGGGAAAGGGAAATGTTGCAAAATACATTTCTTTTTGTGAAATTGAAGGCGTTGCATCGAAAAACGACTATTGGAGGGATGTTTTAGGGTTGTAAATTGCATAATCCTCAGTAAATTTAGTATCATGTGAAAGCGTGTTTATTTTTCTTTAAAATCATGTCTCACCTGTAATAATTATGCTATTGGGGTGTGTGCAGTAAAACCGGATATGAGGGTCTATAAATGCTATGAATTTAAGACCATGGCTTCTTGTTTCAAGATTCCGGTACGATATTGTTGTATTAAGCATTAACTCTATCATCATTACGTTTTGCACTATCGGAAAGCTCGTTAATTTACCTTTAATATGATGTCTCATTTGCAATGATTATGCTGAATGTGAGTGTGTAATACAGGAAACTCACAAACTTGATGCCTACGCAAACTGGCCAGAACTGGCATATTAGCGCCCTCTTCGACCGTGTAGGTATGCCCTTATTACCACGTATCAAACGGTAGAAAGTCGACCTAACAACGTGTCATTTTGAGCCCCATATATTTAGAGGTACTACACACACCACAAGTCATAACCACTATGAATGGGGCATTATTTCATTGACAAATTAACACGCTTCAACATAATGTTGAATTTCATAATGATTATGTAAAGTAAAGTACTAAGATATCCCCACAAAAGTCGTTTTTGGATGCAACGCCTTCAATTGCACACAATTAAATGCATTTTGCTTACATTTTGCTGTCGATCCTCCCAAATATTCACCTTAATTGTACCTACCCGGCTTTCATAATTATTCCAAGTGAGGTGTCATTGGAAAGATAATTAAACAGGCTTTTGTCTGATACCATATTCAACAGTATCTCTTCATTGACAAGATATTCATCGTCGAAAGAATTTGAACTTGAGAAAGACCGTGATATGGTTGTCAGACCTTCCAACTGAAGTTTGTTGGCGCATTTTGCGACATTTCACTTCTGACTTTCCCCCATTCTCAAGTATACTGCACATACCTCGTGCTCGTGATGCTTACGAAATTGGTATCATTTTAAAGAGGTATACACACCCTTTCAAGTGATACCAAATATAACCATTATAATTTCTTAATAAAATAGATATAATCGATCAAACTTGAGTTTCCGAACTTTTTTTGAGGGGTTTAGTTCTAGCTTACAGTCACCTGTACCAATGTTTACCAAATATAAGTACTAATTGAATTTTTTTAAAAGAAAATATTATTTGTAACATGTGTTGGTATAGCCACATGCCGAGTGTAGACAACAGTAAAAGATATTGAACTACCAGTCATTCATTTAGTATTTGGTAAAATTTCAAAACTGTTTTCTTGATTTATATAAATCAAACGGCCAATCATCTCTCGTTCATTTCTTTGCTAAACACAACTTATTGCATCGGTTTAGCCCGTCCCTAACAAACACGCACTATTTAAACTTACGTCAACTTCTCTCGATGCCGTAAGAACTGTAGAGTCTCCTACAAATATGCCGAGTTCGGAATCGTATGCACTGATATTGAACATCACCAGTATACTAACTTCTCCCGGAAAAGCGCGACCGTCGAATGTAACCTATGATAAAATGAACGAGAAACATAGACGTGTTATATTTCAGAAGAGAACAAAGTTAATGAAGTGAAAGTTTATTGTGACACTTGACACTTAAAGCTCCACACACACGAAAACTACCTAAAAATTGTGTTTTACTGTATCTAAGGTAGATTTTCATGAAGATTACTAATAAAAACATATTTTCCTCGTGCGTGGGAAAACCCGGTAAAATAAAAAAAATCAACTTGTGAATTTACTTACTATAGGAACCCCCGTACAAAAATTGAGTCCGGGCAAAGAAAAATGACGTCATCTTTGTGACGTCTCATGTAGACAATCGTAGTATAGCTTGGTACTCTATTGTCAAAGACGTACACGCTGAGTGCATCTACTCTCGTTGACTGTTGACAGAGAGATATTATTTCGATTTTTTTCAATATTTGCAAACATTTGTTTAAGTTTATATCATGGAGGATCCACACTCAGATGTGTTGCTGCATCCTGCTACAATGCATTTCTTAGGCATTTTCAGTGAAGCCTCAATTTCCAAGCAAATACAACTTTGTTTTACTAGCAAGTCAAGGCTCTGCATTTAAACCATGCACGTTCGTACTTTGCACTCCGTGCTGTGGTCTACATGTGACGTCATGACCCGATAGGCACGTACGCCACACGCGCGCTCCGCTATAAATAACTTTTTTAGGAGTATGGAACGCCGATGCGAAAAAGAGCAAAACAATTGCATGAAATTTACCTTTCCTGCCCAACTTAAGGATTTCTTTGAAAAAAAGAGTGTGGTATATCAATGTAGGCACATATTCAAAGCTATAAACCTGAATCAAAGCCGGGATGTCACTATACCTTTAACTGTTTGTGCCAGCAAAACGAAAATGTTTGTGTTTTTTTTTACGTGGGAAAGTTAAGGGAATCCCAGAAGCCCAAAACCAAGTGCCTTGCACATGGATAAGGTTTGTAATATAGTTCATGCTTGCCAGCTAAATCAATTAGCCAAATGAATGATTATGTCACAATTATCTAAACAGTCAATGGTATATGGTTATACTGTAAGCAATGTAATTAGGCACACTCGTAGCGGTAGGAAGGGTGAATTGCCCAGCTCGCATTGATTTATGTTCATTTATTTGTTCATATTATCACATGTTGATCATTGTTCATAATCGTATTATCACATGATTATTATAGTTCGTATTATCACATGTTTATCATTGTTCATATCATCAACATGTTTATCATTGTTATACTAGTGTAATTTTGATACTATGTAAATATGCTTGTACTCTCATACCCCGAGAGGGAGTCGAAAGTGGAACAAAATCTAACAAATCTTACAAAACCCTAACGAAAGAGGTTGGTTCATTTTTAAGGATTGTTTCGATACATTTGATACACAAGTTCATAATATTTTATCAGAACATGAGCACAGAGCATAGCCAGAACTAGGCGGAATTGTGTGTGTGCATTGCAACTAAAATTGATATGCAAGCAACGCAGAGCGCGAAGCTTGAGCTATCGGAGCGCATTCTGTCAGCTCATGGGAGAAGCCCCCGCTGACGTGACGATTAAATCCCTTTAAAGGGGCCCTGCAGCCCAAATGCATGTTGACCTCTGTTCATCTGTATTAGTGTACACATTCAATATTTGTAAACGGTTTGACCCAAATATGTTTTGTATATTTTTAAACATTTTATCATTTATTTGTCTTCATGTTGCTAAGCCCCACCTCCTAAAAATCCCTCCAGAGCAAATTCTATTGTTGACCTGCAGTGACATCATTTGTCAATCACTGGTCAGCTACCATGCTATTGTGATTAGCCTAATCACAATAGCATCACATGGTTGAATAGAATACCAACTCACACAACTTCAATTACAATAGCTGTTGCTATGTCAGAAGAAAAGCACTGTCTAAGCTATTGCATGGAGGTATGCAGGGCATGCTTTTATGTGGATGTTCTTTTTGTACTTTCATCTTTTGTTAATCTTATGGTAGCTGACCAGTGATTGACAAATGATGTCACTGCAGGTCAACAATAGTATTTGCTCTGGAGGGTTTTTTAGGAGGTGGGGCTTAGCAACATGAAGACAAATAAATGATAAAATGTTTAAAAATATACAAAACATATTTGGGTCAAACCGTTTACAAATATTGAATGTGTACACTAATACAGATGAACAGAGGTCAACATGCATTTGGGTTGCAGGGCCCCTTTAAGGGGCCCAGTGGGGTATTATTTGACGTTTTTGCACACTTTTACTATATCGGGAATATCTTTCTAACCATTGAAGCTACCCCCTACAAACCATACATTTCTGGAAAGGTTAGAGCATGGTGAATCCTACAAAACTAAATTAAAGGCAATTGGACTTAAAATAAGAGTTTAAATAGCAATTATATAGAGAAAAATAAAAATCAACCGAGGTATAGGGGCGTATACATTCTACATTTTAAAGATAGATATTATGATGCTATACAAACAAACTAATGGTGGCTTTTTACATTATTCAGCTATCTTCATAGTCAAAAGGCAATTTTGCAAAAAATCAGAAATGTACATATTTTGGTTTACAATAGGGTTACCTCTAAAAGCCATCATTAATCTGTTCATCTACAAACAAGGAATAATTCCTCCAAAATTCATTGAATTTGAGTAAATACTTTTCAAGTTTTTAGAATTTTAGTCTAAAAAATCTGATTTTCGGCAAATGAGCTTGAAAGGTCATATACAATATTGATATTTGTTTGATAAATGTGACATGGGTAAAAATAGGAAAATAGCGGGATGAATAGTCGGTAGTTGATTCAATGGAAGTTTAGGGCATGTTAATCACATATAAACTGCCATGTTTATTTTTTGCATGACATTAGATGTTGCTGCTTCACTCTGAAAAAAGAGGAACACAATTTGGATGGTAACAAATTTGATTTGGGACAATTTTATTTGGACTATTTATGAAAAGTACAATTAAAAATCTCCAATCTAAGCCAGAAAATAATCACTTTCGGCCCCAAAAATGTACAACATTGAAAACGAATTCCTTAATTTGTCCATTTAATAGCTACCCCCTACCCCAAAATGTATGTATTTTCTTAACGCTTGGAATCCATGGATCATTTTAAGATAAAAATCTCAATTTTGATGGAAACAAAAATCAATACCCCACTGGGCCCCGCCCGCCGCACTGTATACTATACGTTAAATCGCGAAACTAATTGTCAATTAGCAAGCTAACTTTATTTACAGCCTACGCTTTCAACTAGAATTGATTGGCAAGTATTATCAATTGGCAACCAAACATTAATTGACTCTTAAAACCCAATCGGCAACTACAATACATTAACAGCCAAAATCAATTCACAATGCAAATGAAAGTACAACTCAAAAGACAAAAATACACGTACCGATGTAAGCCATACTGGAGCAAAACTTGGAAGGCTAAATTGGGCGATACCATCAACGAGAAAGGGGCTTCCGGGTCCGGAGGAATCAGCATAATGCCTTTCACCCCAAAGGACACATGCGGAGTACACGGAAGAAGCATTCTGACGGACGTCATCACAAATGTCCGCCAAATCGTCTATTCAAGAACACGGATAAAAAAAGAATGTTTCCATTTTAGTTTTGTAATGGGTAACTTAAAGAGAGATTAATATCTTTTGTGTGGCTTGCTCGGATATTTGATAATGAATGCATTTATACCGTTAAGAACAATAATTAGTATTGAATGATAGTCTACAAGCGATGAATTTACCTAACGCTGGACATGCTGCTTCATCAAAACCCGTCCCACAATCGTCATATGAATCGCACACATTGGCGTCATCGTAGCATGCCCGAGAGAATGGACAGGTCAATTCATCATCACCGCATAGCGCTAAAATAAAGAAGTAACATTACAGATATTAGATTGAAGTCATAAGTAATATGCAAGTTTAAATACTTTAAAAATAGTTAATCAATATTTAAATTAGTTTCCAGGGAGGTTAGGAGAGCACTGATAGAAATCATTTTGTAGCATTCGTATGATTTGTCCGTATTTATTGATGATTGAAAATATTTGTTCAGGTCGGTATATTTTGCTTAATGTTCCTACCACAAACAATATACTATTAAAATACATACTATTGCTACTACTGCTGCTGCTATATTACTTCTACTGGTGGTACTACTACTACTACTTATATTACTACTATACTGCTACTACTACTTTTTACTACAGTAGAAGTAGTAGTAGTAGTAGTAGTAGTAGTAGTAGTAGTAGTAGTAGTAGTAGTAATAATGATATTATTATTATTAGTAGTAGTATAGTAATGATATTGTTATTATCATTATTATACTGTTAAAACGCTGTGTAAACAAATTCAACAACTTGTTGAAAATTTCCAACAACCGCTTTTTAACATATGAACCATCCAATTGTTGTTGAAAACATTCAACAACCCCAGTTGTTTTAATGTTTTCAACAACTGTTGTTTAGAATAAATTTCAACAACCCTGTTGTTGAAATAGCAAATACAAACAAGACGTAAAGCGGCAAGGTGAGAATCGAACCGGGGATCTTTGGGTTATAAGACTAACACGCTACCTCGGTTCGCGGTGGGACAAAAGGAGTGTTGTCGCGGTGATTTCGCGGTCGAAACTATCACGTGATTTAACAATTTTCAACAACGCTTTCAACGGCCGCTTTACACAATTTTTACACAACCACTTCTTTCTACACCTAAAGTTGTATATATAACAAGATTCCACAACTGATTTTACACAGCGTTCTAACAGTGTATTATTAGAAATAGTAGTAGTAGTAGCAGTAAAGTAGAAGTTTAATTAGTAGTATAAGTAGTAGTAGTAGTAGTAATAATAGTACTAGTAGAAGCAGTATGCAGAAGTAGTAGTAGTAGTAGTAATAGTAGTATTAGCAGCAGTAGTAAAAGTAGTAACAGTTGCAGTTGTAGTTGTAGTCGTAGTTGTAGTAGTAGTGTTTATAGAGGTAGCAATAGTAGCCTTCTTAAAGGGACTTAGTAACATTGTCCAAATCCTCAAAATAAAATTTTAATTCTAGCAGTTCCCAATCCCCCATACCTTGTTGTATTCGTACTAACAATAAAATCATGAGACAGGTTTTGGTTTTTCAAATTTCCCTTTCGTTACAAAGATATGTACGATCAAAGTATTCAGATAAGAAAAACTCCCGTGGAGTTTTGAAACCGTGTACAAAGTGAGTGCAATGACTTAGTGAATATCACTTTGCATTTTCGCTCATTACTTGGCCATGCAATGTCCATTTGACTTGAAATTTTCACAATACCCTGTGGACATATGAGATAACAACAATAATACATTGCATCAACCATTCATCACTTTTTGCACATGTCAACAAAGTTACTAGATCCCTTTAATATCTATACTAATAAAACACGAGACTCTGTCTGTCTGTTTGTTTGTTTGTTTGTCCCTCCGGCTATGCAAATCACCATGCCCTGACGTATGACCCTCATCTTTGCACTGATGAATGCTACTACCTTAATTGAGGTAATAGCCAAAGGGTATCAAATTACATCAAACGGAAGTTGCTTTTTTTTAACGTTTTGAGCCCAAAAATGACCACCCGCGCAAGCTAATTCAAAGCCGAACGCAAATAGTTACGTGACGTGTGCATAACTAAGTTCCGTGTGCACATCAAAAAGATACGATTACACTACCGACATATCGATGGATTACACTGATTATCCAAGATAGCTACGTCAGTGCGCCGGGAGAGATCCCCTACCATCGGACTATCTTTTTTTTTAAGTCGGAAATATAGCCACAGTGTTTTTCATAATCACGATATGGAACGGAATGGCATGATTTGTTGACGTTGTGAGTTGCATTTTTCTTTCCAAACATTATTTTAAATCTAACCTGTCAGTGTGGATGTGTTTTGTAAACACGGGTCCTCTAGTACATTATGTTGAACATTGCCGTCGCATATCGTAAGATCCCCGTGCTTACAAGTATATTGACGGTATTGTAGATGTGTTGAAATGTGCAAAGTGAACTCATAACGACAGGTTACTTCATTTAGACAAGGGTATCTTTCGCATTGCAAAATTATTACTGTGCGGGAACATTTTCTTCAACGTATTAACGACTGCCTTGGGCCATATAATAACTCTGGCGTAGGTCCATGAACACTTCTCCCTATACCAAAAAATTAAAGTTTTTCAACGGTTCAAAAGAAATATTGATTTCTATTTTATTTTCGCACGGATTCAGTATAGAATAAGAGTTTCAATCAGTTATGGTGATTATAAGAATACTGAAATAAAATCGCCAACTCTCAGTGAAGTTAATTTGTATTTTATATATGTTATGTTATATAGTTCTTTAATTAAATAATAACTATTATCAAAACAAGGAAATACGATCATACCTCTTTCACAATTGATCCCAGCGAAGCCTGGTTGGCATTCGCAAATACAGGGTGGCCCAAAAAAAACGGAACGGGGCACTTCTCAAAATATAGTAACTAATGTAATATGTCCATCGGATAGAGTGTGTTTTCAAATGAACAACGATACCAATAACAGGGCGCTGTGAGTGACACCATGTCAGGTTCTCTTTTTTGTCAGGTTCTCTTTTTTCATGTCAGGTTCTCTTTTTTTGACAAAAAAGACTAACTTGAGTTAGCACTCGCACTTGGTTAGCACTTGGTTAGCACTCGCACTAACCGCCGTTCATATCGTTGAGCATCGGGCACTATTGTTAGTGTGCACTCAGCCGTGTGCCGAGAGAATGGACATGGTCGCTGAATGGTATTACGGGCAAGGAGTGCGGTTAAACCGGCATTGACTAGGTCGAAATTGACATATATTGGCACCTGAAATGGTCTCACTCACTGCGTCCTTCAACAAAAACGACCTGACCAAAATTACTGTTCTTGGTATCGTTTTTCATTGGAAAGGACACCCTATCCGATGAACATAAACATTGTGTTATTATATTTTGGGAAGTGCCCCGTTCCGTTTTTTTTGGGCCACCCTGTATAGCCTTCCACCAAGTTGTTACACTCTCCGCCATTTTGACATGGATTTGAGATGCAAACAATAGTAATGATTTAAAGTTCAGTGTTAGTGTGGGTGTTTCGGGAAGGTAGGATTACACACCAGTCTCTAAAGCCCGGCGCAGACGAAGCAGACTCGACTCGATCCGACACGACTAAAAGCAACAGTCGGTACAATTAACTCGCGACCGATTCAACATGTTAGGTCGAGTCTGACTGGCTCCAGACTGGCAACATCGAATGTGTAAAGCCCTCTGCAGACAGAGCCGACTCGACCCGATCCGACTGGTTTTCATTCGTTAGCGACACACATTTTGCCAGGCGTGAGACAGACGGATGCCAGTTGGGGACGATTCAACACGATGAATCGGGTCCGACCGACCGGGCCCAACTCTAGACTGATTGCAACCAGTCGGATCGGGTCGAGTCGGCTCTGTCTGCAGAGTCAATCCTGTCTTCACCAGGATTTAAAACACCGTATTTGAATCATTCTATAACCTAACAGAGTATCAACAAACAGAGTATTATGAAAACTGACGAATGTATACCGTCATTTGGTCATTGGTTGGAAGTCATGATATCAAGGAATACTCCATAATACTATTATTTATGGCCGATACTTACGATGCCACTGCAAAAAATGGTTTTGTAAGGTCTTGGCAAGAGCTTAATCTTACACAATTAATAAATATCATGTATGGCTTTTGTTTTCATTTCGTTGATGTAGGCTATAGAAATTAAATTCAGATATATCCTAACTGATTCTTTTTATTTTGGGCCATTAATTGACTGGAGGGATTGAGGTCGATTGGAAATTGAAGAGCTTAGTTCCAAAATGCGCTAAATCCACTTTTCATGAAAATAAAGGTAACCGTTCTATTAGTTAAAGTGGACTTCCATACGATTTCAAGCTTCTAATGATTGAAAGACAGATATTCTAGTTCAATAAACAAAATTGTGTAAGAAAAAAAGTATGATTGTGTTTTTATAATTGGTTTTGAAATTCTAATGACACAAATTCGCGAGCGAGCTTGTTCTATCCCTCAATGCACCAATTTGTGACGTGCGACCCTCACTATGCGCCTATCTATGTTTTTACACTGCAGCGAATGTGTTCTTTTGATCGGACCAATACAATGCTCGATCATGAATAGTTTAGTCCACGATGCGCCACTAAACCGTGCCTTTGAGCATTACTGCATTGTTGAACCGTTTAGTTTGAAAATACTTGCCTGCCCGAAATTGTAACACGTTTGGCTTTCATTGGAATTTGAATAGACACAAAGTCCTGTAAACGTGGTTATTGAATTTGCTGGCTCTGCATGACCGGCTATTATGAATGACACATGCAGTGATCACAATGCAGTGACACCGGATTCAAGCCTACTCAAAGAATTTAGCAAAGTGAGGGTGCTACGTAAGGGTCTCATGATTGTGTGCGGGAAATTTAATTATTTCCTCAGAGTTATTGACATTAGAAAAATCTCTTAGAAATCAACCAAAGAGAGTCAAATCCTGAAAATCATGTTCAAGCACATCCCTATATTTATTTCTAATATACTGTATTTTGTTTTAAATCGTCCGGAATTCTACTTTAAAGGGTACCACCACCCAAAAATAATATTCTTATTAAAGAAAGGTAACATCTTTAGTATTCCATTCCATCAACAAGTTCACAAAAAATATGTTTCCAGAAAAAAATATATAATTGGAAACGCATCACCATTCTAAAGCATGCGTTCATGCGGTCTGAATTACGCAGACTGCTATGTGTGCGGTGAATTGCAATGCGTGCAGAGCAAACGAATCGCCCGGGAATCTATTGTTTACAAACGTGCGCGTGAATAGTTGGATTGGCGCACTCGCAAATGGTTGGCCCGTATGGAACCAGTAAAGAGCAGTGGTTCCGTAAGTGGTGGAAATTAATTGCTTTGTTTATGAATTACACAACCCTTTGCAAAATGTTGGGTATCTATTTGATATCACAAAACGGTACCAAAACATATAATAATGTGTTGTTCTTTGCCTGGTGGTCCCCTTTAATTAGTAAGCTCTACGAAGCTATCGAAATAAACATCTTAGGAAAACTTACACCTTACGCTACGAAGACACGAACGTCATATACAATAGCCGTTGTCTTCGTATGCAGACCCATAAACACGTACGCTAATATGTTGATGAGTTTAACAATTATTACATTTTTTATCCGGAAGCCATTTTTTTCTGAACTTGGGGGTGAAATGAAAATACCAAAACAATTGCATTCATTTACAAGAATATTATTTAGATTCCCTTTAAGTGCGAGGCATGTTTAACTAAACTTGTACACAAATGATCAGAGAAATAACTGTTTCAAAGACAGGACTGGTCATTTATTTACCCCGGCCCCCCACTCAGGTGGTCATCTGTACCGCATGTACGTTCCCGATTTTTCGGGAAAAGGGGTATATTTTAGGGGCTCAGTTCGGGAAAAAATCCCGAAAAATCGTTGAAATAGGGGGTCTTTTAGCATTTTTTCCCCGAAATATATTTAATTAGGGGTAGTTTTCTTCACCTTGGCACTCTTTCTTCATTAAGGGGGTAATGTTGCTAGCTTCCCTCCCAAAAACCTGTGATAGGGGGGTAATGTTGCTAGCTTCCCTTCCAAAAACCTGTGATAGGGGGGTCATTTTGCTGGCTTCCATTCCAAAAGCCCGTGATAGGGGGGTAATTTTGATGGCTTCCCTTCCAATAGCCCGTGATAGGGGGTCAAAATCCTAACCCATTTCCATCCTTCCATTCCGCCTGAGTTGGGGGGGGGGGGGGGGGGGAGGGGAGGGGGGGGGGGGGGTCATTTACCTTCTGTGATAGGTAGTGTTTGCGTTGTTGTCGTTGGAAGTGTTGTCGTTGTTTGGGTTGTTGTCGTTGGAAGTGTGACAGGTGATCTGGTCGGTTGAGGCGGCAGTTGCGGATCTGCGAGGTTATAAACAAAGACAAAATCAGAAGACGTATACGAGATAAATATGACCATTTAACATGTTTAACACACGCATGATACAAATTATTCGAAGAATCAATATTATCATGAGTGTGTTAAAGGGTTACGAAATTAATGTAAGACAATCAATTACTATTAGCAACGATGTAGCGCATATAAACAAGAAATAGAAAACAATATGAAGAAATCGGTTTGATCCGTCGTATTAATTAAATAAACAGAATGTACATTCTGTAATATTTATACGCAGACAATCTGTTCATAATTAAAATAATATTATACGTGTTTAAAATTACCGTAACACTCGATGTACAGTTCGTAGACGATATCGACGCGTTCTATGGGCTCACACGTTGCCCCGGACAGGAGCGCGCTTCCCACCGAGTTTACGTAGTCTTGGCCGGCCTGCAAACACGTGATGCCCCCATCCTCCGCTTCTTGTGCGCACCCGCCGTAATAGCGCGTCATCCTCACAGAGATCAAATTTGCGTCAAAAGGGGGCGGCGCTTGGTATGGTGACGTCATACTCGGCTCCGCGCCAGTCACTATGGCGACAACGATCTCGATCCGGTCGTGGAAGAAAGGGTTCACCCGAACAGCGTGACGGAGGCGAATTTCGTGGAGGTATGGAGCCTCATTCCACTATAATGAAAATGATGATTGTCATGATAATACAGATGAGAAATAATGATATAAATCATAATGATAATAACGTGATAATAAAGCTATACTTACAATAATAATAATTGACATAATACCAATCATTACAATAAAATAACTTACTACTACTACCACTACTACTACTAGTACTACTACTGCTTTTGTGGGGTTTTTGTTGTTACTTTGCATGCATTAACGAAGTTGATTTAATTTTTACTTAAACAATTTTGCCGAATAAATAAACATGGTTTTAGTATTAGTAGTGGTAATGTTAGTCGTGTTAGAAATGATAATGTGCTAATACTGATACAATGTTAATTATACAAAGTGTAACAATAATGACTTTGAATTTCCAATAAAGGGATAGTTAGGTTTGGTGAGATAACAATTTTTTTGTGAGATAATGAGAAACTGATTGTCAAATTTCAAAAGAGCATACAATTCAAATGGCAGAATGAACTTGATTTGAACAGAAACGGCTGAAATATCAATAAACGAAGAACTTAATAAATATTTGACTTGCAGGAATAAAGCTAGATGCTGCGACCGTGATGTTCTCCACCGCTGCCACTACATTGGGCCTATAGAGCCGTAGCGTGAAGAGAATAAAAGCACCTTCTGTAACCTCATTTGAGAAGGCGGTGGTGTTGAATATTATCTATGATTAAGAGAGAAAATACAACAAGAAATCGGATAAATCATTTTTCAACTATCCTTGCAAAATACGAGTAAAGGAAGAAAAGTTTTATCAATACAAAATCATTGACACTCATAGTCGTACCCATGAATTTGTTCAAGGGGGTGTTTAAGCTACATTCTGTGGCATATAGTTGGGTAGTTGGGGTGTAATTGAATACCTAAAACAGTAATTGGTTCGTTAAATGGGGTTGTTCGAACACCCCAAACACCCCCCCCCCCCATGTCCGTAGACAATTTTCAAAGCTGAGACGGAGTACCTTCAAAATTTTCGTGGCCGAGACCAGGATCGGTCAACAAATTTCGAGGCCAAGACCGAGACCATTGGTTGAGAATCGTGTAATCGGGGAGGAGGGGGGGGGGGGGGGGGGGGGGTGTTCGTAGAACCCCCTCCCAAGTCAAACATCCCAAAGCAGTCATTTTTTGGTCAATGGGGAGAGTTAACTCCCCCTGGATACGCCTATTCAATCACTTAACACGAAACTGACACAAACCATGCATTTAGTGGACATTTGGGATCATAGTAATACAGAACGTATCAACAGCTCTTCGTTGAGTTATGCATATGTCAACAAAGTTACCAGAGCCCTTACAACCTTAAATTCACATTACCGATAATAGAACGAATTAACATTTTTACTTACCGTATCTATCCAAAAGCCGAAAATTTCTGGTATGGCAACATTCGCCTCTCCGTTGATAGCAAACCCGTTATCTCCAGTGGCCATAACGTCGATTTGCTCCACTACGCATGCGCTGGTGAACTGTGACTCTCTAAAAGGCACCAATGCACATAACGTGGCTGTCAGACCAAAAATGGTGCCGAAAAATTAAGGAAAAGGTAGGAAGGAAATAAAAAAATAAAATATCCAAATTCATTTTTCAGTTGTTATCCAATTCTGTTAAATCGAAATAAAGCGAAGGAACTATAACTCAGAATAACACCTCCACATACTGTGATTTTTTTTCTGTTTAGCATATCAAGTAATTTTACTACTAACACATGAGAGTAATTTTCTAACAAGGTGGTGAAAACGAGAAAAAAACAACACCTGAAGAACGAATGTTTGGGATTCTGACGCGTTTATCTACGGTCGATACCAAACTGTTTACATGTCACATTGAAACGCAATTAGAAATTGTAACATAGACAAAAATGTCCGTTCTAGATTTCTACGTTACCGGCTTACTTGTGAGATTATGGTAATATCGTAGCATATATTACACGTGCATTCATACTGGAAAAAGCCTTTAAAATATTTATGAGGAGAGTTCCACAATACATACATTGGATTATTGGAATGCACTAATTATGCCCAATACTAATTCATGACAAACATGCGAAATAAATTATGCACTTATTCAGCACATCATACGTACATTCTAATAACCCCAATTAATATATTATTAGTGGTTCTGACTTCTTAACCCCGGCGCAGACAGAGCCGACTCGACCCGATTCGACCCGACTAAAAAGCTACAGTCGATCCGATTCAGTCGCGGGCGATTCAACATGTTGAATCGGGTCCGATTGGCTTCCGACTAGCAAAGTCAGAGTCGTGAGGCAAATTACTCAGAGCCGATCCGACTGAAAACAAGTCCGATCGGGTCGAATCAGCTATGTCTGCACCGGTCTTTACCCGAATCAGGGCAGCTGGACTCGTCGTATCCTGTGCCGCAATCATCGTACGAATCACAGATGGAGTTCTGATGATAGCAAGCCTTGCTCACCGGGCAAACGAGTTCATCCGTGCCACATGGCGCTGAAATGAAACAAAAATCTTGTTATCACTCATCGCATTTATTAACATTAACGTGACTGGGCCGACGTCATTCTGAATGCGCATTAGTCGTAGAAGAAGCGGAATTGGAATAAGAATTGGAATTGCAATCGAAATTGGCATTGGCATTGTTAGATGAAATTATAATTTTGATCATGAATATTAGTAGAAGTAAATGTGGAAGTAGAAGTAGTGGTAAAAGTTGATGAAGAAGATGAAGATGAAGGAAGAAGAAGGAAGAAGAAGGAAGAAGAAGGAAGAAGAAGGAAGGAGGAAGGAGGAAGGAGGAAGGAGGAAGGAGGAAGAAGGAAGGAGGAAGGAGGAAGAAGGAAGAAGGAAGGAGGAGAAGAAGAAGGAAGAAGGAAGAAGAAGGAAGAAGAAGGAAGAAGAAGGAAGAAGAAGGAAGAAGAAGGAAGGAGGAAGGAGAGGAAGGGAGAAGAAGGAAGGAGGAAGGAGGAAGGAGGAAGAAGAGGAAGGAGGAAGGAGGAAGAAGGAAGGAGGAAGAAGGAAGGAGGAAGGAGGAAGAAGGAAGGAGGAAGGAGGAAGGAGGAAGAAGGAAGGAGGAAGGAGGAAGAAGGAAGGAGGAAGAAGGAAGGAGGAAGAAGGAAGAAGAAGGAAGGAAGGAAGAAGGAAGAAGAAGGAAGAAGGAAGGAAGAGAAGGAAGAAGAGGAAGAAGAAGGAAGGAGGAAGGAGGAAGGAGGAAGTGAGGAGGAAGGAGGAAGGAAGAAGAAGGAAGAAGAAGGAAGAGAGAAGGAGGAAGGAGGAGGAGGAAGGAAGGAGGAAGAAGGAAGAGAGGAGAAGGAAGGATGGAGAAGGAGAGGAGAAGAAGGAAGGAGGAAGGAAGAAGGAGAAGGAAGAAGAAGGAAGGAAGGAAGGAGGAAGAAGGAAGGAGGAGGAGGAGAAGAAGGAAGGAGGAGAAGGAAGGAGGAAGGAGGAAGGAGGAGGAGGAAGGAGGAAGGAGAAGGAGAAGAAGGAGAGAAGGAAGAAGGAGGAAGGAAGAAGGAGGAGGAGGTATGAGGAGTGTTGGTGGTTGGATGGAAGGAGGTAGAGGAGAAGGAGGAGTGGAAGGAAGGAGAAGGAAGTGAGAAGAAGGTGAAGAAGGAGAAGAAGGAGAAGAAGGAGGAGAGGAGGAAGGAGGAAGGAGGAAGAGGAGGAGGAAGGTGGAAGAGGTAGGTGGTAGGAAGGAGGTGAAGGAGGAAGAAGGAAGAAGAAGGAAGATTGAAGGAGGAAGGAGGTAGGAGGAGGAGGAAGGAAGAGGAGGAGGAGGAGGAAGAAGGAAGGAGGAAGAGAGGAAGGAGAAGGAGGAAGGAGGAAGGAGGAAGGAGGAGAGGAAGAGGAAGGAGGAAGGAGGAAGGAGGAATGAGGAAGAAGGAGACCCAGTTGTCGGTTTGGTGGTTGCGCTTGTAGTTTGCTCTAATAATAAATAAATAAATAAATAAATAAATAAATAAATAAATAAATATATAAATAAATATATAAATAAATAAATAAATAAATAAATAAATAAATATAAATAATAAATGAAAATCAAAAAATCAAAAATCAAAGGTTCAAACAAAATCGTAAGATATATTGTTGCATAATTTGGATGATTACATAATATCTAATTCATTCTAGATTTATGTTTCTGCCACTGAATACATTACGTTCTATATTTATTTTGCCTTACCCGTAGAACGTGTCTCAGGTGACGATGGCAACGTTGTCATCAGCGACGTCGAAGTCGGAGAAGTAGACTGGGGACTCGTGAGAATATCCGTCGTTGTTCCCGAAGTCGGATCGGAGGACGAGGGAGAAGCTGATGTCGATGTATTCGTGATTGCCGCCATCGAGGTCGGATCGGCCGGCGAGGCGGAAACTGATGTTGGTATCTCCGTGGTTGTTGGCGTCGAAGTCGGATCAGAAGACGAAGCAGAAGCTGATGTCGATGTCTTCGTGAATTGCCGCCGTCGAAGTCGGATCGGCGGGCGAGGCGGAAACGGATGTTGGTATCTCCGTGGTTGTTGGCGTCGAAGTCGGTTCGGAAGACGAAGCAGAAGCTGATGTCGATGTCTTCGTGGTTATCGGGGGTCGAGCGAGGCACTCCAGTTGACGGTTTGGTGGTTGCGCTTGTCATGCTTGTAGTTTGCTCTGTAGCTTCCTCTAAAATGAAATAGAAGTAATATTGGTATTTGATAATACATTTAAACTGTATTCAGACCTAGATATATGAGAAACATTGCAATTCGAATGCAAATGAAACAAAGGCGGAAAAGATTTTATGGATGATTTAACTCCAACTTATTGAACTACGATATAATTCACACAATTTGAGAAATTGTGATCATAAAATACAACTGCCAAAGCCTAGAAACGATTTTTTGAGACTTAGTTTCGTTTATTATAGCTCGAAAGCATTTAATTGTCTCTCTCTTGAAATACGAAACTTAAACACACTCACCACCTTCGTACGCACCATTAGATCGATTGAACTCGTGGATTGAGCATTGTCTTGCCCTTGTTACTTTAAATTTACTTTAAATTTGACATTCTATGTTTCATGTTAGTTTTTTTTCTCTCTTTTCTTTTAAGACGTGATACATATTATTCCCATCCTGTTGGTACTGTCTCTTTGTTCGTACTTACCCTTGATTTGTTTATGTTATCTGTTTTTAGTGTTTTACTCGTAGATTTATAGTCTTTCTAGTAATTTATCTGCATTGAACTGTTTTAGAAGAAGAAGAAGAAGACTTTTCAAAGAATAACATTATTAACAACTTATGAATAAAATTCAAAGGTTTACAGTACAATAATAGTACATATGTTTGTATTCAAGGATTATACAAGAATAAACATTGTCATC
Source organism: Echinarachnius parma (assembly GCA_037951105.1). Taxonomy (NCBI): domain Eukaryota; kingdom Metazoa; phylum Echinodermata; class Echinoidea; order Clypeasteroida; family Echinarachniidae; genus Echinarachnius; species Echinarachnius parma. The sequence continues at coordinate 487 of JBAMJV010008883.1, read as the reverse complement.
AAGGTTAAACAATATTGGAACCAATAAATCATGATTACAACCACATTAAAGATACATAAGGTAAATGCGCACGAAACAAGGGACCAAAAATAAATCAATATATAATCAAGAAGGAGAATTAACAGAAGAAGAAGAGAGAAGAAGAGAAGAAGAAGAAGAAGAAGAAGAAGAAGAAGAAGAAGAGAGAAGAAGAAGAAGAAGAGAAGAAGAAGAAGAAGAAGAAGAAGAAGAAGAAGAAGAAGAAGAAGAAGAAGAAGAAGAAGAAGAAGAAGAAGAAGAAGATAGAAGAAGAAGAAGAAGAAGAAGAAGAAGAAGAAGAAGAAGAAGAAGAAAGAAAGAGAGAAAAGAAGAAGAAAAAGAAGAACAAAAGAAGAAGAGAAAAGAAGAAGAAAGAAGAGAAGAAGAAATGAGAAAAGAAAAAGAAAAAGAAGAAGAAGAAGAAGATAAAAGTATCATACATAGCCATGCAAGCAATTATAATCAATAC